>CM041783.1:7478805-7613972 GCA_023374045.1 Limonium bicolor
CCAAGCTCAAGATCATGTGTGGGGTAGTGCTCTTCGTGCTTTTTCAATTGACGGGAGGTATAGGTGACAACTTTCCCGTGCTGCATGAGGACACATCCCATACCCATACCGGATGCATCACAGTAGACTTCATATCCATCGATACCTTCGGGAATCGTGAGGATGGGGGCTGAGGTCAATGCGTCTTTCAACTTTTGAAATGCTGCCTCACAGTCTGCTGACCAAGTGAAAGGGGTATCTTTCTTGATGAGGTTTGTTGGTTTTGCGATGCGGGAGAAGTCCTTAACAAACCGTCGGTAGTAGCCTGCTAGACCAAGGAAACTTCGTATATCTGTCACAGACTTCGGTCTCAGCCATGTACGCACTGCCTCCACTTTAGCCGGATCGACTGCTATCCCGACAACAAAAATAATGTGTCCAAGAAATGCTACCTGATCTAACCAGAATTCACACTTAGAGAATTTGGCATACAACTGGTTGGTTCTGAGAGTCTCGAGTACCTGCCTGAGATGGTGCTGGTGCACTTCCTTGGTTCTCGAATATACTAGTATGTCATCATAAATACCACGACTCTCTTGTCCAACTGATCTCTGAAAACTCGGTGCATCAAGTCCATAAACCTCACGGGGCATTAGTCAGTCCAAACGGCATAACGGTGAACTCATAGTGGCCGTATCGGGTCCTGAATGCGGTCTTTTTGATGTCGCTCTCCTTCACTGGTATCTGATGGTATCCTGATCTGAGGTCGATCTTCGAAAATACTGTCGCTCCTCTGAGCTGGTCAATCAGATCATCTATGCGTGGCAAAGGGTAGCGATTCTTCACTGTCACTGCATTCAGCTCCCGGTAATCAATGCATAGCCGAAGGCTGCCATCTTTCTTCTTGACAAATAACACGGGTGCGCCCCAAGGGGATACGCTCGGGCGTATGAATCCCTTATCTAACAACTCCTTCAATTGCTCCTTTAATTCGGCCATCTCTGCCGGGCCATTCTGTACGGGCTTTAGCAATGGGTCATGTCCCGGGTACTAAGTCGATAGTGAACTCGACCTCTCAGGGTGGTGGCATACCGGGGAGCTCCTTAGGGAAGAGGTCTGGAAACTCCCCAACCACTGGTACATTAGGGCTAAACTCTGGGTCTTGCTGGATGTCTTGTACATAACAGAGGTACACCTCCTGCTGCTTCTGAATCTCCTTGGCCATGGTCATGGCTGAAATGACTTTCACAGACGGCTATCGGGGGTGCTGGCGGTAGGATACTGTAACGCCGGACGGGCTCTTAGCAGTAGTCTATGCTCGGCACACAATATACGACCTCGGTGTCTCTCTAACCAATTCATGCCCACGATGACGTCAAAACCCAGGCCTCTGAACTCTATCAGGTCCAACGGAAAATCCTCCTCTCGGATTCTGATGGTGGCTCCTCGGAAACCGGGTACATCGAACTCTTCTTTAGAAGGTAATGTCACACTAAAGTCTTCTAACTCCGCGGGCTCAAGGTGCAACTGCTCGGCTAACGTCGGAGACACAAAAGTGTGTGAGGCTCCAGAGTCAAATAATACTGAGGCTGAGACTCCATTCACCGGGAAGGTGCCAGTGATAATGTGGCCGCTGTCGTTGGCCTGAGCCTGTGTGAGAATGCTCAGGGTACCCTCTCTCCAGGGTTCGACACCTATTTCCAGAAATAACACGTAGAAGTACAATTAGTGACGGTACAAGAAGAGTAGTAGGTAATCATCCTCTCTTATTCATCTTTCCAACATACATTTCATTTCGATTACACAACTTAATGCAAAAGATACATGGCTCAATATTTCTTAAAGGTTAGGTTTAGGCGCCTAGGCTTCATATGGGTAGTGTTTATCACTGTTGAGGGTGCGGTGTTCGGCTTGATTCTCTTAATCCCGTGGTATAGCATTCTCGATGGTCCGCCCATGATCAACACATCACCGGATTTTAGCCAGATCTTCATAGCTCGGTCAAGTCTCTTTTCTTCACCATAGAGGAACTCAGCTCATCTCCGATGGACACAGACCTACGGGTATTCCCTAGGTCTAGGGACTCCTGTGTCTCATCCTTGTCTTGGTGTAAACCAAGTCGGCCTTCTCTCTCGTAGAAGTTGATGATGCAGATGTCGGCTTGTAGGTCGGGTACTGGGTGTACTTCGTGTTGTTGTGCAACGCGTAGGGTCGCCGTAATTAGGGATAGAAAGTATTCGGGAATTGGTGGGGCATGTGCTCCCTCGGTGTGATAACTCTTCGTATATGGGTTCCAGATCTTACCTAGGCACATCATTCTGAGTTTCATCATTTTTCCTCCGGGGTATGTCGGCGTGTAGAACCCGTCTGGTCCCACTCCGAATTTACGACATCTTCGAATAATGGCTACTTGGGCTTCGGGTGTTAGGTATCCTGGTAGGAGAATCATCCCGGGCTAGATCATTTGACAGTTTTCACTTGGGTAGTAGGGATTCTCAAGGCTGTACCCGTCGGGTTCGAGGTTTGGATTTATTGGGAAGCACATGTCAAAGGTTTCTACTGCATTTAAGGGTAGTCTAGTTCTTTAGCGGTACTAGTAATTTAGCAAATTTCATGCATGGTCATACAGCTTGGCATACAAGAATTTAGACATGCTTTTTAAACATTTAGAGTTTCGGGGTTTACCTGCTGCTGTGGGTGTGCCTGGTCCCTCGGTGCGGTCCATGATGTGCAACACTGCCTTCCCTGGCCTCGAGGTAGATGCCTTCTGGGAGTCTCGGGATCCCGCTCCGTGCGTAGGCTGGGTGTGCTGGGCTCCACGCTGGCCTCCGGGTCCCGATCTCTGGTCACCTCTCACACCATAGCCAGGCTTATAATTCTTGCTCTGGGGATTCGCGAAACACTCAAAGGCCCTGTGTCCGCTCTTCTTGCAGTAAAAACACTCTACTTTGTTGCCCTGACAGTCAACACCGGGGTGGTTCTTCGAGCATCGTCCACAGATATATCGGCGCTCGGTCCACTTGCTCGGACCGGCTCTAGTCCCTAAACAGGTTACTTGGTTAGTCAACAACAAGTAATAATAACTGTAAAGATATTCAAGTGCTAGAGTTTGTTTCATTTTACCCCTGGGTGGGTATGAGCGGAGCGGCTTAGCCGCAGTGGCCGGGTGGCTCAGCTGAAGTCTCTCTGTAGGCTGGTTCCCATGGTATCTCGCCCACTTTCTATTCGGGTAGCGCTTACTCCTGTCAGCTCCCTTCTGTCTACGGTCCTCTGAGTCACCATCCTTCACTTTCCTTTTCCTAGCGAATTCCTCATCCCGCATCTGGACGGTGATCTCGACCTGGGATGCTGCATGGTAACAGTCCTGTACAAAATAGGGTTTAGTAAACTCTTCATAAAATAATACTTAGCTCAAATTTATAGTTCAAGTGCAACCTGGATCGTGGCATAACGGCTGGGTCCCATGCCGTATCTGATGCGGTAGTTCAGCCCGCCATAGAAACGCTCCACTAGGATCTCATCTGAATATCCCAAGCCAGGAAGTACACGGAGTAGAGCGGTGAACGCCGAGTAGTAATTATTTACTGTCATCCCCTCGGTCTGTCTCAGACTGTCTAGCTCAAGACGCTTCTTTGTCCAGAGGTGGGCGGGGTAGTACTTAGCCCTCAGTAATGCAGTGTAAGCATCCCATCCAAAAGTGGGGCCGGCTAGGTGAGCAGCCTTCACAAGCTTCCACCAATCGCTCACTGAGTCTCGTAGGTAATATGCCGCGAGTCTGACCTTAGCCTCTGCAGGAACATTCAACGTGTCGAAGGCGGTCTCTAGGATGCTGATGTAGTTCTCTAAGTAGGTGGGGTCCGTCTCTCCTCGGAACTTCGTTGGTCTAAGGTCTGCTAAGCTCTTCACCCAGTTCGTCTCTCTAGGTGGGTGAGGTGGTGGTGGCGGTGGAGCCTGCTGGGTTCCTGGCTGGAAACCCATGTGACCTAGGGCCGCTGCTACTATCTCAACGATGGTCTGCCCTGCAGCTACGTTATCTTGCTCCTTCTGGCCATGACCTCGTCCTCGACCTCGTCGTCCAGACATCTGAAAAGGTCGTTGTTAGCTTAGAACATTCACAAGAACTTACTACAAGTTATTATCGCCCTTGCTGGCGGTTTAATTCGGTAAAATCGTGCCTCACATTACTAACCCTCAACCCCGTTTCCCAAATTTAGGTTTTCCTATTCTCGGTACTCCTTGATTCCAGTCATCAGAGCGCAACTACGCTCTGATACCACTTTCTGTAACACCCCCGGGTAACCCAACGAGATCACGAAAAGACGAAACAGCGGATTCACAACTTCTACTCGGGTGTCACAGACGCCAACCACCCACATGGTTGACACAACAACAACATCAACACTAAGCTGCGGTCCGAATGACTGGAATTAAACCACAATCAAATCCAAGTACAATAGAAATTACAGACCAAGTACCGAGAATTCTCCAACATAAGTTCTTAGTTCAACAACATGTTCCGAAAGTACAACAAAGTCATAACCCATACATTAACAACATACTACTAAAAAGTCCTGCCCCTATTGACTACCCCCATGGTAGTCACCCGTGCCTACTCTCTGTCAGCCTCCCGCTTCATACCTGTAAAAATAAAGGACTCGGCAAAACTATGCTGAGTATGAACGTGTGAAGCCCGCATGTTACCGGGCTACACGACTACTTGGTCGAATATGATTAAGTCCAATTTCATGCAATAGAAAAACAATAACACATAGCATACACATCAACAAGGCAACTCACACACGTTGGCATAGAGAACACCAAGCACCTCAAGCATGCAAAACAAGTAGAGTTTTCCGTAGCATTTGAATAATGATGATCCACACAGTGGGATCATTCAATGTTGAGTGTTTTCGTCTCTTTCTCTTTGTTTCCATCACGTGTACTTCTCTTTCTCTTTCTTGCACCAGGTCTAGGGATGTAGATTGATTCCCGTGACCATATAGTATGGGTGCCCATCTTTCTCTGCTTCTCATAGATTAATTGTGTGTTCTTCTGTTACCGCACGTTGGAGGACGTCTCCTCCATAGCTAGTCCCCCATTCCCGACGTCATGCGCCGAGAAAGCGGAGTTGCCTCTTGACTCCAGGATAAGCTCCACCAGGTTGTCACTCCCCCATTCCCGACGTCATGCGCCGGGCAAGCGGAGTCACCTCTAGACTCCAGGATGTGCTCCACATAGAAGGGCGAAGGATCTGATGCAGAGACCAACTCCCGAATATTCCATACCGCGCGACCCGAGATGTCGTCTTCCCGGGTTATCCTCATGTCCCAACAATTGAGCTTTTCTCTTCATTATCATTCATGAATAGACACCATAGTGGGTGTCGAGGTATGTCCTCTATGGTTAGAGAGGAGTTCCCCTTTTTATAGAGTTTTCTTTTGTTTTCGCAGTTCACAGTGTTTCATCTCAATTTCCATAAACGCGAAGGGACTAAACTACTGTGTGCGCGCAAATAACATACAATAATGATATAGCAATCATACAACACAATAAGTAAGCAAACCAGTTTCATGCTTTAATCTTATAGTCTTTCCACACAGAGCACACAGCACACAAGCCGTGTAGCACGGCAACATACGAACCACACATGTCCATACCTTATTTGAAAGCACGAGTTGTCTTACTCTCGAAGTCCCGGTCGGAGCTCGCTACGGTCCTAGAGTTAGTTAAAACAGTGTGTCAGTTTATTATTTTATGTGACGACACTTTATATCGTATGACATTCCCTAGGTATGTTGTTACATGATTAGTTTACGTTGACTCTTAGAGCTCACGTGCATTAATTCTAGGCTAACTTACTCTAGGATATTCATATCTTTATTTACATGTTAACCAAGCCCTTTTTCCTTAGTTAATGTCTAGGGCGTTTTAAGAGGTAATTTGTAGAAAAGTTTAAATAGATATGACTTATCTAATGTGTATTCCTTCCTTAGATAAATAGGTGAGTGATATTTAACCCTTGTAACGATAATATAGATCATAGGATACCCTAAAACCCACTTATACAGAAGTCCCAAGTTTATGAAAACGCAACATAAGTTTAGCGTTAATCTTACATTACCCTTAGTATGTTCAAGCCAGGTTTATTATTTTCCCAACCGTTTCTTTACACCAGTCAGGTGAATTAGGTCTGTTTTCGGTTCATCAATAAACTAACACCTCACTCATAATATTCCTATAATCTAGCTATACAGAACAGCTATGATATTAGAAACCGAGACAACAACTCCATGTTTCATTGGGTTTCTTGTTTCTAGTAGTTTAATTCATGTCTATTGCTTTCCTATAGTTTACCCAACTAGTTATGTGTGTTAGCCTAGGTTAAACTCAAAACTTTACTCATAAATCACTCACGTAGCTTCTGTAATTAACTACACAGAAACTGCAAGTAAGGTCTGTTGTGGTTTCTTTGATTCCTTTCGGTTATAGTTTTCCTTCTATTGCAGATCATGTTGTTCTTTCTTTTGTTTTTTTCCTCACGCTCAATAACTAGCTACTTAATTAGGTGTCTCACACAGTTTAATCCCCACAGCAGATCCCCAAGACAAAGCCCTGCAACCGAACTCGACAATCTGAAGCAGAAACTTCACAAATCTGCAAACTGATAACCTGATACCAGAAATCTGATGCACCATTTTTTTCTTCTGTTCTTCTTCCTTTTTTTATCTCAACTTATCATTGTATTTACTCAGTTAGTGTTTACTAGTTGTTTTAGACCCTCAATAATCAGGAACATAAGGACAGTGCCTCTGAGAAAAAGGTTTCACACCGAACTGAAATTAACAGAAACAGAATGAACTGCTGCATTTCCTTTCTTAGTACCTGTACAGTTATTGGGTTAATAAGTTTTTTTTTAGAGCTCAAGATTAATCCTAAAACCAACTAAACCCCAAGGAGCAAGGGTACACCAACGCAAATCAATCTAAAAAATTGAAACAGAATTCCGAAAATCAGCAACTAGTGGTTTATTCATGTACTATGAATTGGCTACCATTTTAACTATGAGTAATTACGTTTAGTCTAGGGTTCACTTCTTATTTTAACCCTCAAAATCAGGAGCAATGGACAATCTTTAAAACCGAAATTCACACCAGAACGGAAACCAGTAGTTATTTCATAACTGGTAAGAAAACTGGTGTCTTGATTCTGTTGTGTCTTCTTTCTTTAGTCTGACCTTCAAATTCTTTTCCAATTCGGTAGTTTCCTTGTAGATGTATTAGGAATTCCTTATCCTCATTTTAAACCTATACAACACTCAAACCTCCCCACCTGTGAAAGAACCCCCGACAGTCTTTCAAAAACTGAATCTGAAAAAAAACTGATATACCTTTCCTGTTGTTGCTTCCTTTCTGTTTCTTCAGTTTCTATTCTATTTCTTCCCAACTGGCTCAACTACTTAATTAAGTGTTTAGTTACAGTTCTAGCTGTATCCTAAACTCAGAAGCAACCCACTAAAACACTGACTACACTTTGAGTAGTTTACAAAACAGAAGCACTAAGTTTCAGAAACTATGAAATTGAAAATACAACTGATATCTTCTCCATCTGTTATTTTGTTGAGATGCATGTGTTCTGTTTTCTTTTATTCTTTCACATTCTCATGCATTAGTTCTCAGTCAGGAACATTTATAAGTTTGTGTTTGCATTAGCCACTCAAACAGGACCAACACAACCTGTCACACTAATGAAGTTCTCCTTTACCGAAATGGGAAGTTTCAGAAACCAATCCTATCGATATGCTCTCTTTGTTTGCTTACAGATTTGTTTCACTCTTTTTCCTAATGTGGCCAGGACCTAGCTAGGGGCATTAATGCTCTACCAGTTCATCATTAAATCAGTAGGTTTTGATAACAGTGCTGGAGCTTGGTTACACAGAACAAAATCCTAGAGAACTATATAACTGAAACAACAGTTTAGTGGAGCTTACCAGTGAAAGCTTAGTGGTTTTTCTCTTGTTGGTCTAGGCACGCTACCAGGCTCTTGCACTTGGATTATTTAGCACGGCTGAGGCAACCAAGTTAAGCTTGGTAAGACAGAGATAAAGAAAGGAACTGGGGTAAGCAGAGACAGGTTGGAGAAGTTTTACCTTGGGTTAGAATTCAGACCGGTGGGTTACAGTTTATGGAGGGATTTTCCTTGGATAGAAGGGTACAAGTTTCAAGTTTCCCAGTGCTTCACTCTTACCTAGCATGCACTGATCTTTCGTGAGACAAGAACACAGTCAGGGAGACTGGTGCATGGGTTTTCATACCAAACCAACAGAGAGTAGTAAGGAAATTGTTGCAGTACTCTTACCTTGTTAGTTCCTTGAGTTTGTTGTTTTAGAGTTCAAGGAGTTTGAGCGCCAGCTCGATCAGACAGACATGAGAGACCAAGGGGTTGGGGTTCACTGGTTTGACAAGAGGGAACGCAAGAGTCTAGTGTCAGTTTTTTTTTGAATTGAAACAGCAAGACAAAAGGAAATCAAAAGTGCCATGAAGGCTTGGGTTTACCTTCCCGCCTGAGCAATAACAGCACTTACCTGAGTTGTGGTTTGGCACCGCATGCAAAAGGGGAGTGGAGAATAGCCAGGCAAGGTATTAATCAGAGGTTGGGGTTGGAGGAAACTAAAGAGCACACGAGAGACAGTGGTTAGTGGGCAGAAACTCTGGTTTTTTTTTTGTTTTGGTTTCAGTAACGATCAGAACCCAGTCTCACGTTGTTCATGGCTCTAAGTTCCTAGGGAGTATGGGCATAATAGCTGGGTTTATGTGGCTATCTCCTCATTTGATTTCTTAGTACTAGGAACCGACAGTGGGGCATGGTTTATCAACTTAAAATTTGTTGTTGCAGAGGACAACTTAAGGAGTTCCTGGGAGTTGGGAAAAAGAGATAGCACTGATGCGTGGAGGTTGCCCCATGTCAGTTGCACCAAGTTTCTTGTTTCTGAAATCACGGTGAGAACAGAGAGTAGTTGTTTTATTCTTAATTCCCGATGAGGCAGAAAGTCAATGAAAGGAATGAGGCCATTACGTGAGCAAATAGAGAGCAATGGTCCCAAGTTACAAGAGGGGTAATGGGCATTTGCATAGAATTTGGAGTTGTCGATATTCCTCTAATTTCTAAGCTCATCTTGTTCGATCTGTAGCTGCACCGAGGAAAGAGAAGGAACTGCTACCGATGCGTGTGATACTCTTTGTTTTCTTTTCCTTTCTGTGTAGCTAGTTTATTTGATTAGCTACTAGTTTTAGTTTGTTGGGTTTAATTACCAAAATCGAGCATAGCTCAATCGGTTAAGCACTCGGGGAAAGTATGGGAGGTCTTGGGTTTGAACCTCAGGAGGAGAGTCTTGCTCCTTTTGCTTTCTTTTTTTTTGTATAGGTTATACATGTTTATTTATGCATGTAAGACCATATAATATATGGCGTTATATTTATTTATTTATTTATTACAAAGTTAGGCGACGTTATCATTTTTATTACAACGTTACGATATAGTAACGTTACATACATGTATTTTTGTACTCGTACATATATGTATGCACTAGCTTTAATTATTCGTACGTTATTTTATGTCCATATTATAAAACGCGTTATGATTTTATGCGTTTAATATTTAGGGGTATTTCAATTCCTCACAACTACATATTTCCAATACATATGGTGTACCCCTTGGTACACTTCTACATCAAGGCTACAAGCCCAATTCCATTCACTACTATCTACATTTCATTCCTAATGAACTAGGCAGATCCGCCGGTCTCTTACTGTGACCTTAACTGCTTCGGGTACCTGCACACTAAAAACGTTGCCCCTAGGGGCTCAGCTTATGCTGCATATGACTTCCGCATACCCCGCGTACTAGCGAGGGTACGCCGACTACTTAGGTCGAATACATGTAGCTCATTTTACAATACATACATACATGCATGCTTTCATTCAAAGTGCTACAATGCTACACAAGGAATACATACATACACTTCAATACATACAAGGAAGACAATACAAGTCAACCAATACTTACTTACCTTCTTCCGAAATACACATACACAATACCTACACAATGCATACTCAATACACAATACTTGTTAGCTCCATTTGTCCACCCGGGTTAATCGGGTGGAGATTACTCTTTTACTCGGGGTCAATGACTTACACCAGCCAAGACCATTACTCATACAATACTTTACATACTTACTACCTACTCAAGTCAAGTCGTCGGGACCTCCGGCCCGGGGACTACACCGTCCCACCACCGGGATTTACTTGGTTCACTAATCCAGGATGCTACCCATTTAAGGGGTGTGGGCCGGGGAAAAGTTTAAGAACCAGGAATCGGATCCAACCTCTTGTGTCTCCTCATCCCCCACGCGTGGCCATAACTATATCGGACTTCTACTCATTCCAATTTACTCAATACTTACGTTAGGAGTTAGGTAGTTAGGAATTAGTAGAAGTCACACATCCAAGCCACACACAAATACATTGCTCATATACACATCCATACAAGATACAATACAATACACTAGTACACTACAAGGTACAAATTCACTTCATCTTTATCCATATATTTCATGAATTATACAAACTAGTGTTCAAGACAATATATATCAAGAACAACCTAAAACAAGCACAAGTAAGTGCAATATAGTCCGATTCATGCATTTATCTTATTTAGGTGATCAAATAAGCACACAAATCGGGGTAACCTGGTTAGGATACAGAGCATGAAGAAATCATACCTTTTACCGAAATCAACTTTACTGGGTGTTCCCTTGTTCCTTGGTTCACACTTGTTCCTCGAGTCTTATCCTCGAACCTCCGGCTACATGCCAAATGGTTCCATTAATACTAAGCATTACAATACATACATACTTACTACTCCCGTACTTACCCCGTTATCCCGTTAATTCGGTTTAACTTAGTGTTCCTATACTCTCAACTTTCGTACTTACTTCTCCAACTTGTTTGTACCATTAATCACCCTTAAACATCATTAATTAAGTACTAATTAGCTTATACTAACATTACCATTCATTACATTTCCTTAAGACCCATTTAATAAGCTTAGAATTCGATTTTGGTGTTGGTCCGGGACCTTGTCCGGGTCCTTAGTCCCGGACCAACACTGGTCTCAAGTCTCGGGTGCATTTTCTATTATGGTCCGGGACCTTTTCCATATCCCTAGTCCCGGACCAGAAGCTTGATTCTACCCCCGGCTTGATTTTCACTATGGTCCGGGACCTTGTCCCTACCTCAAGTCCCGGACCAGGCACAATTTGCTACTCTCGGTGTGTTTTCAGGGGGTGGTCCGGGACTTGGTCCTGGACCTAAGTCCCGGACCATAACAGGTCTGTTACAGAAATTGCATTTTTCTTCCTCTGTTCAATTCCTTTCTTTGCCCAATCAATTCCCAACTGTTCCTACACTTAATCCTACATGTTTAAGTACCTAATTAAGTTTCTAAACATCCTTAAATCCTTTACTAACTTCTTACTTCTTTTCATACTAATTCACACACATAATTTCTACAATTGCATTCCAGCACTTACATTATTTCTCCTAGTTGTGTTTTGCTACAGATTTTGGTTCCTACTTCCTCCATACATAATTTCCTCTCCTAATGCCATTTGCAAGGCCTACAATGCATTATCTTGCCTCTTCAAGTTCACCACTCATTTTACTAGGTCTTGCACACAAGTTCTCCTAGTTTCTCCAATACATTCCAACACCTCTTGCTACAGATTTTATATCCTTTCATTCTCTTACCACAACTACTACTCCATAGTTACTAAACATCTCTTCTAACTCCAATACACACCTTGGTTCTCCCATTCACCAAGTCATTCAATAATGCACAATTCCTACCAAAATTTTGCCATAGTTCACCTACAATTTCCAATTATCCACATACATAATTTCTTACAAAAAAAAATCCCTAATCTAGCCACACCCATACAAGGGTCCTACCAGCACTCAAAACAATCTCAATACACCAATACTCCATCAAGCAACAATACTAATACACATACACATTACATTTGGCTCCAAGGCCTACAATTCACATACTTGCTCACAAATTCTCAAACTTCCACAACTACAATACTAATACAATATTTTGGGTTCTTTAATTAGTTTTACCCATTCCCATTACTCTAATGCATTTAAAATTTAGCATTAAGAAGGAGCTCTTACCTTGAGCTTATAATTCCTTCTTTCATTTCCAATTCTCCTCCTGCTCTCTTTCTTGCACAAATCGGCCATATGGGGAATGGAGTTGCCAAACTCCATTCCCATCACCCAAAGCACACATAAACAAGTGTAATTAAAATACTAACCCTTAGATTTATACTAATTCATTGAAATGTTTAAAACACCAATTCTAGGGTTTACCTTTGGAGTGTTTTAGGAGGGGTTTTAGCCCTTGGTTCAAGAAGGTGATTCCGCCACCATTGCAAGGTTGAATTGATGCTCAAAAGAGAGAGAAAAATAGAGCATTATAATGGGCAAAAATCGGCTACAAAAGAAGGTGGAGAAAACAAGAGTTTTTCATGTAGATTTTTACCTTAATGGAGAGAGGAGACTCCATCTACCCATTGATGCTATTTTCTCTTTGAATGGGGAAAACCCATGGAGATGAACTTCCTCATTTTGAAATTCTAAAAAGAGGGAAGTGTAGAGAATGATGACGGGAGTATGAATATGTAATTATTTTTGTATTTGGAGCTCACATGGAGGTAGAGCATGGAGGTAAAGTGGAGAAGCCATTGAAGCTTCTTTGGAGCTTTCAAAATTGCCCAACAGAGAAGGGAGAAGAGAGAGAAATTGGTGGGGAAGAGAGGAGGAAGGTGAGAGAATAGAGAAAGATGAGGTGAGAGAATATGTAAGTGCTTTTTTACTTTATTCTACTTTTTGCCTCTTATTTAATTAGCTAGTATGTTAGTGTGTGTGAGGGCTTATTGACTTAATAAAACCGCCCCCCTACAGTATACTAGTTGGAGCGTTTTTCGACTTTTACAGAAAACGCTCGTTAATTTACCCGGTTTTGGTACTATTCACCAACCGGGCCCGTTTTCTGGATTTTTCTCATTTATTTAATTTTATTGCTTATTAAGCTTCCATTAATGCTTAATTATTGTCATTTAATGATTTATAATTTTTACAGGTTCGTTTGACCACTTAAAGTCACGCTTTCAGGTTTTCTCGAAAAACGTGCACTAAACCTCTATTAGCGATTTAATACATTATTTGGATCTGTTTTCTTTGGGAGTTGTTCCCATATATACTATTTAGGCCTTGAATAAGCCTCTAGAATCCATATAATACTCTAACCGAGGTCTCGTACCTCCTATGGTTATTTAGCGCTTATTTAGCGTTTTTCGCTTTTAAAGCGTTCCTTTATTTCTTTTGGGTTTATATTTCCTCACCAATATTACTTAGGCATCATTTGGCCCTTAAATACATATTAGATTAATTTTAATTCCTATATTTAAGTTCGGGGTATTTCAGTGGGTCTTACGCATGCCAAGAAGTAATCTAGGTCGTATTCATGTTCGAGATCCATGCTCTAAAGACCAACATTGTCGTATCTCGTACCTAAGTGTTTTACTTAGGTTATTATATACATAATTATAATACTAAGGGTATTTTATTAAGTAACCATCGTTTCATCACATTAATCGCATATGTATGTTTATATAAGTCAATCTATAGTCGACGTAATATTAGCCCGATGGGCATTCGCGTACAATAGTAATAATGCGATAGTAACAAGCATGTATACTGCTTAATCACACACATGCATATAAGCATCCACTTAGAATTCTTATCACACATCAAATAATGTCTGGACCCGAGAAATACTCAAAACAATCCAGATCAAAACCGTCCACATACCGTACACCACAGACCAAGGATGCGCAAAACCCTAGCTCGTCAAGCGCCTTTGTCTGTCGTACGATCTAAACAGTAATAACACTATGAGTCAGTCTCCATGACTAACTAGATTCGGTATTTCCGAATAACATTGTAACCCCGACAGCTCATCCTCGAATTTCAACAATTAATTGTTACGGGTTTCTCTAAACCAGTCGGCTTCGTTACTTAGACTCGTAGTTCGTAATATTTCGACTGTTGAGTTTAATTCATTATATTCATTTAATCTTGTTCATTCTTGAACTTAGGCATATAACCTATAGTTGCATGTAAACATGCATTATTATCATATGGTATTATTATCCCACCATCCATTATAATACATTGTATTATATAATCCATTAATCTTGTAATAAACTACATTTGAATTCAAAACTAATAAATTATAGTTCATAAACTATATTCATGTAATTACCTTCACCATTTATATTATATGGTTTCCAATCATAATATATACCCATCCTTATATATATATATGACTCTCGTATTTATATATATATGTATCAATATATGTAAGTTTCATGAATTATAAAACTCTTATATTATATGTCACATTTTATCATCTTATATGAGATGATTATTCTCATTAATTGTATTATATTATACAACTTATATTAAGATCCTTATCTTAATATTATGTAACATTTTATGTTGTATAATTACAACTCCTAAGGTTTATTCAATATATACCTTAGTTTATAAATCTCATTTATTTATTATTTGTCACATTATTTCATGTGAACGTCCTTACTTATATTAATTCCATTTAAACCACATTAAAACTATAATAGTTATCACATTTATGACATTGTAGACCATAGTCTAAAATTCATTTTCCAATCCTTATATTTTCGGTACAGCCCAACATTTTCTTTTAATTTCATTTTGACCACATAACATTATGTAATGTTATACCATATACTAATATCATATAATATGATATTTTTATCTCATATAACTTATAACCTATAGTTTTTATACAAAACTATTATAATTGTCGAAAAGGCACAATTCACATAATCTAGTTTTATTAACTTACCCTATCTTTTTATTTATTACTATATCACCCCATAATTTATACTATGTTATATACATATAATATAACATTTTTTTACTTTATAAAAAGTATAACCTAAGGTTAAGGTTATATGTATGAAAATAACCGAGCAGACACATGTCTTGTTCTTATTTATTCTCCAGAACCATTAACTTTCCACATTCACAATTTGACCACATATATAATATCATGTTAAATATATCATATATTGTATAACATTTTAAACCTTAATATAAATATAACATATAGTCATATAAATTTTAAATTGCTGAATAGACCCCAGG
The DNA here is from genome assembly GCA_023374045.1 of Limonium bicolor. Taxonomy (NCBI): domain Eukaryota; kingdom Viridiplantae; phylum Streptophyta; class Magnoliopsida; order Caryophyllales; family Plumbaginaceae; genus Limonium; species Limonium bicolor. The sequence goes on from CM041783.1 coordinate 7,494,099, forward strand.
GTCTGTTCTAAATCATTTTCCAGCCCCTTCACTTTCTATATTTACCAAATAACCCCCTTTTATAATATATAGTTTCTAATGTCATTAAAACTATATATTATACACATATCTTATTAAAACCTCTTATATTATTCTAAAAATCACCAAACTACAACAAAAGGTTATAAATATCATTCCTAACCCATATACTTTCGGCATTTACATTTCCACCCCATATGTTATGTAATTTGTAACAATGACATAAATAACTATATATTATACATATATAATTTATTTTAACTCCAAATTCAACCCAATAAATTCCTGAAAATTCCTAATAGCCCATGGGTGTTTAAAATACCATTTTATACCCAAAATTTTTGGTAATTTCATATATACCCCATGTGTTATGTAAATTTTACAATTTACTACAGTTTAATATAAGTTGATATTTAATTCCATCTTTCACAATTTTTGGTCAACGTCTCCTTGATAGTCAACATTTGACTCCTAATCAGTTTTGACTTTCAACTTCTTGGTAATTACAATCATTACCCTAAAATTTTCAATATTTACAATTTTGACCCAAAACTTTATAAAATGTTATAATTTTTATTTAAATTCATGTTAAACCCCAAATTTCATCTATAATTGCCCACGGCTTCACATATTTTTAATAATTACCGATTGACCCCAAAATTTATGCTAAGTGCATAAATTAAATTAAATAAGCTTTTAAACTTAAATTAAAATGGCCTAATGACATGGCCTTATTACAAACTTTAGCTTATAAAATAAATTACACATAAATGCCCCAAAATACATTATACTCTTGGCCATACCCTATATTTTCCATTAATTATCAATCTTCCACATAAAGTCTTAATTTGACATTTATGTTACTTAATTAATTAGCCAAAGTTTTCTATAACATTTCCTAGTCATTTTTGAAGTAAAAAATGGCCATTTAACTATTTCACTCACGGTAACATTATAATATAAGCTCCAAAGGCATAAAAACATTATATTAAGATGTTTATACCTTGTTTTAATGAGCTTTATGTCTTTGTTGACCACGACAGCTAGGGAATAATTCTTCCACATCTTAATTAACATGTTTACACAGCAAACAAGAGATGATTAAACTCTAAGCATGAGCTAATCATAGGAAGTGTTTTAATACACAAATTCAAGGTAGAATTACCTTAGAATGTCAAGGGTTACAAGGGATGTTTTTGGCCTATATTTCCAGAGGAAAAAGAGTATCAAAAGATCTCGTAAGTTAAGGCATAAAACCGTAAGAATTCAAACAAGAAGATGGCTAAGTTTTACCTTGATTAAGATGCCAAAATGGTGTTTTTGGCATGGATTTGGCTACTCCTTGAAGCTCTTGATATACTAACAGAATCAACATGCAAAGGAGAAGAAAATAAGCCAAAGGAACTAAGGTTTTCAACCGGAAATGAAGAGGACAATGGTTTAGGTGCTTAAAGCACATTTTTACCTTAAATGATCAAACTTTGAACTTCCCTCCTTCTTCCCTTTTTCAGCCGAGAAAACTCCCTCCTTTAATCACCAATACACACTAAATTCATGGATGGAAGTGGTTGAAGATTAGTTCAATGGAAAGAGGAAAGAAAGGTGAAGAATTTGAACTATTATACACCTTTAATGGTTACCTTAGCTAGATTGTGTTCTCCCTTGAATATGGCTGCTTGAAGACGACCATGGAGGAGAAACGAGAGGGCTGGAGCAGCTGGAGTCGGCTGGAAGGAGGTAAGGTGAGAGAGAATGACTAGTTTAGCTTATAAAGGAATATATGTTAAAGTAATGAATAGTTTAAGACGACTCATTAAATTGGCTAGATATTTTGGCATTAGGTGGGCATGGATGACAGCCACAATTACCGTCCAAATGGGGGATATTTTGTGGGTCCTTGGTCAACTTTGACCAACTTAGTCAATTAAGACTTAATTTTGCACTATTTGAGTACTATTCACATATTAATCCACCCATTTTGATTTTATTTGAAAACTTTGAATTAAACGTTCTAATATGGTGCATCATGCCATATTAATGTAATAAAGAATGTAATCTAGCTCTTAAAGTGACATAAAACCAATATTTTTGAGATCATACACAAAAATGTGTTTTAAGGTATTTAGTGCACATTTTGTGTTCCAAGGTGTTTCTGAGCTTGGTTTTCCTTGAGAACGGTTTTATTATGTTCATTTATGAGTTAGTATGCTTAGGAATTAAATTTGGATCCTATGGAGTTCATTTGGGTATATATTTTCCCTAAATGGTCACAAGGGGTAATTCTTGTTTTATGATGACCATTGTTGTTTTCCAATTGCTTTTTAAGGCATGTTTAGGCCTTAATTATTTTATTAGATGTTTAATCAATGTTTTATTAGTTAGGGGTATTTCAGGAGTACTCGTTTGAGGGCTTGCCAGTGTGAATCTTTTGGTTTCCGCATGAACTTACACAACCTGTTAACCGTAAAGGAAATGTCTGGCCGAGTGAGAGAGAGGTATTGAATACCCCTAATTAGGCTACGGTAGGTGGTAGGGTCGGAGTAGAAATCAAAGTTTTCTTGAGTGTGATTGAAATTGGTGTTCATTGGTGTTTGAACTGGTTTTGAGTGAGCAAGCTTAGCTCTGTCGAGAAGGGATTTAATGGATCTGGTTGACTGAGAAACAAACCAGTGTGGTTTCTGTGTATTTATTCCCTTTTAAAAATAGTTGATAGGCCCTATATCCATGATAGGAAAATAGGTGGTGAGATGACCAACTAGTTTCTTCAATGTATGAGTAGAGTTGCCAGTAAGAATGAGATCATCCACATAGACCAATAGGTAAATAACATCACCCTGAGTGTTATAGATTAAAAGGGAATTATCTGCCTTAGAAGCTTTGAAGCCAATGTCCAACAGACAAGTGCTTAACTTTGAGAACCATGCCCTGGGGGCCTGTTTAAGTCCATATAGGGATTTTAGAGCTTGCACACATGAGTAGGACTTAAGGGATTTTGAAAACCTGGTGGTTGCTCCATATAAATATCCTCCTGAATGTCCCCATGTAGGAAGGCATTCTGCATATCAAGCTGAGTGATAGGCCAGTCCTGAGCTATAAACAATAGATAAAAGAAGCCTAATAGTAGTAGGCTTGATGATATGGTTGAAAGTTTCATGGTAATCCACACCAGCCTCCTGATTATATCCCTTTGCCACCAACCTGGATTTTATACGTTCAATAGTACCATTTTCCTTTCTCTTTGTTTTTAAAACCCACTTAGTGCCTAGAACATTGGCTCCCTTAGGACAGGGAACCAAATCCCATGTGTGAGTTTTCTGTAGAGCTAAGAACTCCTGAAGCACGGCTTCCCTCCAAATGGGGTATTTCTGTGCTTGTTTAAAAGTTCATGGATTGTTTCAGTGTTATGAGTAGTGGGGCTGTTAACTGTCCCATCAGTTCTAATAAGAGGTTTGAAAATATTGTCCTTAGACCTTGTTTGCATAGGATGAGTTGAAGTTTCTGGTTGAGGTGGTGGGTTGGGGTCCGAGAAAGGATGAGAAGAGGAGGTAGGGGACTGAGAGTGTTGGTCAGTGGGAGAGGGAAAGGCCAAATCTGTGGGGGTAGTTGGTGGAGAAAGGTCATTGGTAGGAATAGGCATGGGCTGAGACAGTTGCTGATGTTTGATCAGGAGAGGTATAGGTTTTCATAGGAAAAACACTTTCCTCAAATAGGACACATCCCTGCTAATATAAACCCTTCCTGTGTCAATCGCAAGACAAAGATATCCCTTGTAGTGGGGGGCATAGCCAATAAATAGGCATTTTGTAGATCTGAAAGCAAGCTTGTGATTGTTGTAAGACCTCAGATTTGGCCAGTAACAGCAGCCAAAGGTTTTTAGGTGAGTGAGGTCAGGTGGTTTATTGTGGAGGTACTGAAAAGGGGTAGAATGATCAAGAACATGAGTTAGGGTTTTATTTAAAAGGTAAACAACAGTAGCAAAAGCCTTGTCCCAAAACTTCAGTGGAAGGGATGAGTGGGCCAGCAAAGCAAGCCTTTTTCAACAATGTGTCTGGTGGCGAGATTCAACTGTCCCATTTTGTGCATAAGCATAGGGATAGGTGACTCTGTAATGAAACCCATTTGAAATAGCCAATTTCCTGACAGGAATGAATTCACCCCCACCATCAAACTGCATAGCACCAATAGAGGAAGTAAATTGTACCTGTACAACTTTAATAAACTCAGCAACAACTAAGATAACATCAGACTTAGCAGAGATCATAAAAATCCAAATATATTTGCTGAAATCATCAACTATAGACAAGTAGAATCTAGATCCATCAGTAGCCAAAATAGGGGCAGGTCCTCAAACATCCATAAAAAGTAGCTCAAAAGGTTTCTTAGATACAGAACCAGTGGCAGGATAGGGTAAGGCATGATGTTTTCCCATAGCACACCCTGAATAAAACTGAAAACTAGAGTGTTTCCTCAAAACAGGGAGAGAAAATTTATTAATCATCATATTAGTAACTCTAGATGAAGGATGCCCCAATCTGTTATGCCAGGTTTCTGGAGTAGTTCGACAGGCAACAAAGTTGTGGTAATTTGTTGTAGGTGTAGCAGGAACAGTAGGAACAGTAGGAACGGTGTAGAGCCCATCCATGGTATCACCTCTGAGATGCACTCTCCCCGTAGCTTGATCCTTTAGAACAAAGTGGGAAGCATAAAATTCAAACATAATGTTATTATCATGGCAAAACCTGCTCACTGATAATAAATTCTTGCTTATTTGAGGGACATGTAATAGGTTAGAGAGATGAAAAGTACCATAGGGGGTAGGGAGAAGACCATTTCCTTGATGAGTAATAGGAAGAGTGGAGCCATTGCCAATTTGAACACCCTCAGAACCAGTGTATGGTCTAGAATCAAGGGATAGTTGACCAAAGTCATGAGTGAAGTGGTGAGAAGCACCACTGTCAGGATACCAGTTCAGTCCACAGGGAGAGATGATGTAGGGGCTAAAGTAGTATTAAAATTTCCTGGAGCAGGAGTCTGATAGGCATAGTCAAATCTATGCCAACATTCCAGGGCTGTATGCCCCTTTTATCACAGACCTGTTAAGGAACCCTAGGTTCAGGTTTGCCATTAAAATTGGTTGTCTGATTCTGTCTTACTCCTATGTTAGAAGGAGAACCTTTGTTCCCCTGTTGCCCTCTCGAATTTCTGCCCCCTCTTCCTCTGTTAGAATTGGAGCCTCTCCCACGCTGAGCAGACTGAGAGTAATTAGCCTCATAGGAAGTTGAGTTATTCAAAGATATTTGAGATTGAGCCATCACAGAACTGTTATGTTGATTTAGTCTAGCTTCATAGACCAGAAGGTGATTATACACCTGTTGAGGTAAGGGAGTAGAATTACTCATAGAAATATTTGTAACAACATAATCATACTCAAATCCTAGGCCAGTGAGAATATGAGCAACAAGATCACCATCAGAGATAGGGGAACCAGCAGATGCCAGTGAACTACCCAAGTTTCTCAACTTAGTATAGTAAGCAAATTTAGTGTCACTTCTCTTTTTGTGATTCATCATTTGACACCAAAATTTGCATGATGCGAGCACTTGACTGAGAAGCATGCATATCTTTGTGAGAATCCCATAACCTAGCAGCACTTTCATTATCATATGCTTGTCCCAACAAGGTTTCAGATAGAGTGGATGTAATGACTCATAGAATTAATTGATCATACTGCTGCCATTTTGTGTATTCAGGGTTAGGAAGGCCATTGGATAATTTTGAGGGGAACGGGTTTGATCCATCAAGCCAACCGAAAAGGCCATGACCCTTAAGATAGGGTTCAAGCTGGCGCCTTCATGATGGATAGTTCTCAGTGGTGAGTTTGTGGAAATGAGAAGAAGTGGAGATAATGGAAGGTAACGAGATAGAAGAAGAAGCAGACGATGAAGAGGATCTAGAGATCAGTTCACCTGATGTTTGAATGGACGTCATTGGTGAAGTTTCAGCCATTGGAGCAGAATGTCGTTGATGTCGGATCGGAAAAGAAAGAGGCCACCGCCTTGCAGCTCTGATACTATATGAAATGGCTAATTGTTATTTTGGGAAAAGTGTAAGTGTCATTCTGCTCATTGAATATTGTAGGGTTACATGTGTATATATAGTATTGGTCTATGGACAAGTATAGAAAAGACTGGACTGAGTGCAAAAGGGACTGGACTCTACTTATTTACAAAAATTGGGCCTTTTATGTTCTGGCCCGTATTACATTCACTAGTAATATTTTCTAAAGTTGAAAGATTATTTTACCTAATAATAGTAAATTTATTTAATTGAAAAAGTGTTTTTTAAGTTTAAAAACAAAAAGAAAATTGTATCATGTACATCCACTATTTTTTTTCACACCAATACCGGAAGCATCAAAGTATGATCCTTCTGGCCTTCTTATCGGCTTTGCTAGCATATACTCCCTCCGTTCAACAATAACTGTCATTTTAGAAACTTGCACACTTATTAAGAAAAGTAGGACAATGACGCATGTGCCCCTACTTTTTACTTTTCAATTTAGATAATAATTACTTTTATATTAAATAGTAGGGGTAAAAGTGGAAAGAAGTGTATCAAAAAGCTAGAATGACAGATATTTTTGAACAAGAATCACATCCTAAAACGACAGATATTAATTAACGGAGGGAGTAGTATATATGTTGAAATCTGGTCTCGCTAAGCCTTTTTTTTCAACCAAGTTTCTGAGCTCTAGCATCCTTATGCAAGCAAATCTTATACTAGCTAATAGTTTGTGGGAAATGGTTTATATCACGAACAACAGACTACAAAATGGACTCGATCGGTGGTATTGAATCTATAGATTATCCTTTGGTACCTTGCGCTAAAAATATGTACTATTATTTTTAAGGGTACTATTATTTTTAGATAAAATAATTTTCAACGATAATTATTATATTGTTACTGACACCAATATATAGCTTAAGATTATTACTCCACCATAGAAACACTCCTTTGATATTTTTTTCTTCAAAATAAATGTTTTATTTTTACTTAAATTCATAATAAAAGAAGACATCAAATCAGGTTTAATTATATTTATACCCAAATGATTGTACATTAATTAACCGACCGAATTGACTTGTACAAACCAATCTTTACTTTTGTACGTACGTAACTAGCGTGTAAGGATACATTGGGGCTGTTCACTTTGGGCTGACTTTAGATATTTTAGTAATTTTGTTTCCCCAAATTTCTTTTTTGTAAACCCTCAAAACCCCTCTTTCCTATTCCCCGCATATTCCCGTGAAAAACTTTTCCGTTTCCTCCTTCTTTCTCTCTTTCCTCTATGTAAATAATTTGTTTGCCTAAAAAAGTGTGAGTTATACCATTATAAATAATTATTTTTCCTTTCTTTCCTCTCTTTCCTTCAAATAATTATTTTTCCTCACAAAAATCAGAGTCACCATTTCTATTTCTATAATAGTGAAAATTTTCTGGAAAAAAGTTTCTCTGACGATTAGACAGAACCATCAAATAATAATATTTCATTAAGAATCTTTATTTTTGCAACAAAAATATTTTGTAAATCTAATAATAATAATTTATTTTACTATTTAAACTAATATTAGATTTCCAACTTATCATATTATTTTTAATATTAAAATGAATATTGCCTAATTTGAAAATGGTAAAAAAAGAACATATAGTTATTTCGTAAGATTTTAAAAACAATTAATTAATAATATTGGTTATTAGGAGAAAAATTTGGAATAATTTACATTTTGAAATTGATTAGATACACTTGAATGATTACATTATGGAATGAAGAAAATATTATTATTGAATAAAATAAGAATAATTTTCAAAAAAATATGATGATTCTCATGTCCAAAACCAAACAATAACAAAGGGAATCATAGGGAGTTCTATTCCGTTTCTGAGTCAGAACCAAACAGACTTCTTGATTGGTTCATTTCCTTTCCTTTCCATTCCCTTTCCTGATTCTATTTCGTTTCCTGGTCTCGAGACTCGAAGTGAACGCCCCCTTAGAAGTGATCAAGGGTGGTGGGTCAGGCAGTTCCGGTTTTTCCAGTTTCGTCGTTATTCGGCCAGTTAAAAAATAATTTATATTTAATTTGGGTTTAAAATTTTGTGGGAGTATGATCCGGTTTTATATTTGGTTAGATTTTTTATCCAAGTCTGTCCGAATTTTTGTATAAACTCTGTTTTTTTTTTTGCAAGATGGGATTATGTCACCAAATCGGGTTGGGTTTGACCAGCTTTAATATACTTGGTAATTTGGGTCGACAGGTTACGTTGGTATCAACTCTAACCCAACCTATTTAAGATATCATTAACAAAAATACATGGGTTGAAAAATCATGACCCTAACCTAACCCGTTAAAAATCTTTAAACCCTAAGTCAACCCACCCAACCCATTTTTTAAGTAAATAGTACCCATATTACTTAACACATTCATAAATCTCACATTACATGAGATTAAATTGTATACATTTAATACAATAGCTACTTTGATAGACCACTTTTCAAAGTATAGAAGCTATTTTTCATGCATTCATATAGCATTAAAAGTATATTTAATTGATATAATCACATCCCCTGGATAGAATTCGATAAACAAATCTTCAAAATACAATAGTTACTTCTAGTTTTAATAGACATAAATTATAAAACTTATCCTACTATATTATCATTCACAAAAATATACATCTCCTACTTTTGTTCACCATTTTACATCAGCTAAATATACCAATTGTGTTATCATTTAGAAAAAGCCCAAAACATATATTATTCACAAAAAACAACACCTTGGAGTTAGACTAATTATCTTCACACCAGCAACTGCAAAGCTAGTTGGGTACTCAAAATAAACACATAATATATAAAGTCAAAATTTTGAAAGTAATTGTTTGATATGCAGAGTTAGGTAACATAATGAAATGTGTGATGCTTTTAAGGAATTGTATAGCCCAACTCGACTTGAGCTGATTGATCGCTAAGGCATAATTATATTTATATTATTAATAATATATTTTCGGGTCAGGTTGGGTCTTGGGTTTGGATCTCTATCCAAACTCAATCCACAAAATAAACTTATTACCTTAATCCAATGTAAAAAAATAAATGGATCAATAATCAAGCTCCAACCCATAAAATTATGTGTTGAGTTTGGATTGAGTTTGGGGTTTGAGTTAAAATTGCTTTAGATACATCTGCGATTTTCGTGTCTCATATCATTCTAAGAGGATTATTATGACTACTATTTGTATATATTGTTAATTTTAATATTTAATAGTATATAAAATAATCTCTCTCCGTCCTGAATTGAATGTGTTGTTTGGTTTAAGACACGTTTTTCTACTTTAATATTAAGTATATAAATAAAATAATTTTATTAAACTAAATTTTATAATGTTAGTTTATTATATAAGGAATCATATACAAAACTAAACATTTTATAATTATTTTATCTTATATGTTAAATAATTAAGTTAAACGATATATCCAAAATAATAAACAAGATTCACCGAGGATAACATTTTTAATTTTATAAATTATTTTATATATTAAATATTAAAATAAATATATAAATTATACCTTAATATTTCCATCGCGTAAGCTGTGGTCCCACACACGAGTTGTTATACAGAAGCTGTTTTTTGAGAGAGAGTATATGAAGCTGTCACATTGGTCGCAAAATAGGAGCTTAGCTGTATCAAGTCAAACAATTTTTAAATACTTGGTATTTTGGATAACTGAAGTAGACAATTCCATCTCAAGCTCGCAACATCAGAGAAGAAAGTAAAAAAGAAAGAAGTTGGAGTAATAAGATACGAATATATATTAGCGTGTACACGTGTGACATCGAATTATCTCAGAAAGGCTTTCTTTCATCTTAGGAAAACAAGTAAATAGTTTTGAGTGTCACATTATTTATATCATAAGCTATGGATATATATGGCAATCAAAGATGATGTGGAGGATAAGATAAGATGACGCCACCCGAGGTTGTATTAGCCTATAATTAGGACTATACCTCAAAAATATAAGGTGCCGCCACCACCTTCCCAGACGACTCGAGCCATACCGTGCGCGGATGCATTCGTTGTAATCGATCGTGGTCATACTTTCACTTTCGGTTTTGGTTTCGGTTCTGCGGGTATTGGATCTAGGAAATGTGTATTCAGATTTGGAACTAGTTTCAGGTGGGGTAGTTCCGGTTCCAGTTCTAAAAACTGTATTCACTTCGGATTCACTCAAAAAACCGGTTCCAACCGGTTTCGGAGCGGTTCCGATCGATACCGACCGGTTCCGGGTGATTCCCTTCGATTCCAGAAAGATTGGCTCCAGTTTCTTCATTTTAGCTTCGATTTAAGATCCGTTTACGCACACACGTTGCTCTTTTTGTCCACTTTACTCCTAGAGAGGTTATTCCTCTAGTTTATAATCTTAAATGTGTAAGTAACAAAGACTTAGAATTTTTATTAAATTTACAAAAGTTAAGGACAAAGAGAATTTTACTATATGATTCACTACCTTGTTAAAACCTTATTAGGTAAAAACCCATTGGGAAAACCCTAATAAGGAAAAAGAGTACAGCTACTACGAGGTTACATGATTTCAATTTGCAAGTCTTACAAAGGATTATATGGAAAGAAAGTAATACTAATACATTCTAATAGATTACAAGATAGAAGTCCTAAGTGGTGTTTTCCCCATTCATCTCATACCAATCATCATGTTGCCCTTCGTACTGCATTATGCGTGCTTGGGATCTCAGCTCGGCCAAGTCCCAATCATACTTCTCAACACAAACCTTAATTGAGTCCAATGCAAGGCTTGATCTCTTTTCATCCAATACTCGTTTGCCCGCACTAAACGCCGACTCAGAAGCAATGGTTGATGCTGAAATTGCTAGCACATCTCGAGCTATCTTTGCAAGGATGGGAAACTTGCCTTCATGTGCTTGCCACCACTTAAGAACATCTATATCACCATCATCATCATCATCAAAACTAAAAGTGAAGTCAATATAATCATCATAAGTACAAAATCTGAAACCCGATTGAATTGATTTTGGTCTTTTTAAAATACTAGAAATCAAAGAACTTCTTTTGCTAACGGGGCGTGGTGATTTAGAAGAACAACCACTACCACTAGCAGAAGAAAGCTCATCCGGATGATACTGTGAAGTATATTCATCATGTAGCTTTTTCAAGGCTACATTAACCTTTTCTACATGTTACTTAACATAATCATCCTTGGGTGGACCTCTTGGAACAATACTATAATAATAATCAAGCAATTTTGTTAGACTATCCAATTTTATTTGAGGATCAAGTAATTTTGACTGGTTCCGGGGCGGTTCCGATTTTGCGGTTCCGAATCCAAGGGCGGTTCGAGGCAGTTCCGGTTCCGGTTCTAGGCCCGGTTCGGTCCCGAATCCCAAAACTTGTATTCGTATTCACTTCGTTAGGCAGTGGTTCCAGTTCCGATCGGTTCCGGTTCTACCCGGCGTTCCAATTCTATTAGAAACCGATCGCTACGTACCATTAGTTCGTTGTAAAAAATGGTATATATGTCTCAAAACTAAGATCTAACGCTCGAGTGCACTCAAGTGCTGAATGTGGTTTTGTTATTAGAAGACAGATACAATATTTTTTTAAATGTTATAACTAATAAAATAAAAGTGTAAAAATAAAAAAATTATACCATTGTTCATCATCATTCGTGCTCTTCAAAACAAGTTGTATCATGGATTTGTTTTGGTAAACTCAAAATTTTATGTTTTTTGAATCAGTATATATTAGGTAATTTTAAAGTGAATCTTATTCATTAATAAAATAAATATTCTTCTATAATAAAGTGAACCTTATTCATTGACAAAATGAATCTTCTTTAAGATTTACTTTTCTTAAAATTAAAATTCACTTTAAAATAACAAAGGATTCACATTATTTAAAATGAAAGGTTCACTTTTCTTAATACAAGATTCATTTTCTTGAACATTTGATTAACTTTTCTTCAACAAAATATTCACTTTTAAATAAATGAAAGGTTCATATTGTTCTCGCATAAGCTTGTGGTAAGATTCACTTTTCTTAAACATTTGATTCACTCTTTTTAAACAAAAGATTCACTTTTATCAAACGAATGATTCATATTGTTCTCGCATAAGTTTGTGGTAAGATTCATTTTTCTTAAACATAAGATTCACTTTTCATAAATAAAAGATTCACTTTAATTAAACATGCGATTCACTTGTTTTAAACAAAATTTTCACTTTTCAATAAACCCTTAACCACAAACCCTAAGCTAAATAATGTTGAAGGAAGTTTTAGGGTTTGTAGTGCAGGGTTTAGGTTCAGTTTTTAACAACCTTTGATTCACTTTTCTTAAACCTCTTATTCACTTTAGCTAAACAATCTCTGTTTATGAAATTCTCTTTTCTTAAACCTTTGATTTACTTTTAAAAAACCTCTGATTCATTTTTTAACAACCTTTGATTCACTCTTCTTAAACTTAAGATTCATTTATCAACAAATGAAGAATTTATATTGCTCTCGCATAAGATTCACTTTTCTTAACTAAATATTCAATTTTAAAAACACAAAGGATTTACATTGCTTAATGTGAAAGGTTCACTTTTCTTAAACGAATGATTCACTTTTCAAAAAATGAAAGGTTAAACTTGTTTTCATTATATCCCACAGGTCAACGTCCATGTTCACTGAAATGTTAAAAAATGTTAATGTGGTTCGGTTATTAACAACCACTCAAGAAAAATATAACCCTACCCCCTGCATATAACCCTAGGATTACTAACACCATCGAAGAAGCTAACACCATCAATGAAGGCTAATGTGGTTCGACTATTAACCACCACACAATAAAAAAGATGACCCTACCTCACTCAACTCTTTGATGACTAACACTATGGAAAAAACTACCACTATCAAACGTCTTAAAATTATGTTTTATTTTATTTCACAATGAATCTTAAAACATATGTACATACAAAAAATATAAATTTTAAATTTATCAAAACATATTCATGTTAGGTCTTATTTTGAAGAGCTCGAATTATGATAAACAACAGTATGAAATTTATGTTATTTGGACTTATATCTAATAAACTACAACATTTTGAAAATTTCACAAAAAGACAAAACTAGAAAAAGACAAAAGTGTTGCAGCGCCACCTTCGAATTCGCCTGGATGTTTGGACTCCGGATCATCAAGATTACGTGATACAGGAATAAGTACGATTCTTAAGCTTAATGATACCATTAACTCATGTAATATATAAATATTAATTATATAAAATTAATAATTCATTAACTTGTGTCTCATACAATATTTATATATAAAAAGATATGTTTACAATCAAAATATTTTGTTTACGTCCTATATAATAACTTATAGCACTTTGAAACCGCAAACAAAGTATCATCGTTATTAAGCGCATCAAATTGAGGATTCCAATTTGGAGTAGCAGTTAAATCAATTAGATTATCTTCATCAATTGGTTGAGTGTTGCGTCTTCTTTTCTGTCTTCTTCGACTTGATCCTTCCCCTCCACTTGAAGTATCAAAAAGAAATTTTTTGTATTCACGTTCAACCTATCAAGCCCTTAAATTCTCGATCATGAGTTTCCTAGAGAGAGGAGTACGCGTTTGGTACGCGCCACCCTGCTTCCATTGTGTTTCCAACGGCAATTCCCCCTCCGGGAATTCCCAGTTGCGATATTCCCACCAGAGGGAAGTGAAGACTGTAGTTTATTTCAGAGTTTCGATTGAAGCAATAGGAGAAGACTTTTGTGAGAAAGATAATATTAGCCCCTGCCATCCGACCAATTATTGGGGTCAGAGAGTTGTTTGTTTCATTGGGAGACAGAAGAGTACTTGTCAGGAGGATAAATTTCTGCATGTCGACAGGGAGCTGCAGTGCCAGGTGGATTTCCCATGCAGGGGATATTTCTTCCGGCTCCAGAGCTTCTTATTCCGCATGGCAGTCTCGTGTGCGAGTGAGGTGTGTGATTTCTTTTTGAGGATATTAACAGAGTATGAAGATGTCGAAGTCAACATTACAGTTGAAACAGGTGTAGGCTCAATTAAGAGGGAAGCAGTTAACGTGTTTATTTATTGGTCTGACTACTTTATCTGGTTCGATGTCCGATCTGGGAATAGAGACAGGGAGAATTTTCCCCTGGATTCGAGTAGGATATTTCAGACTCTTCCAGGGAGTTATGTCTGCGGCTACCTACTTCTCTTCCCGATGTCAACATCTTCCTGTATTGGATATCTGCATGGCTCTGTGTTTGCAGTTGACTTCAGTTCTCATGCAGGTAGTAGAGTCTACGAGAGCCAGAGCAGTAATGCTCTTCGGTGCACGTCCTCTCGAGCTACATTGGAAGCAGCTGAGGGTGGGAGACCTTTGAGCTCCTTCTTCTTTCCTCCTCCTCCAGCACGCATGAATAATGTCAGGCTCATTTATTCCGGTGGATTGGATTTCTTCCAGAGTTGCGAGCACTGCATGCCGGTTGCGTCACCGGAGATTAGTAAAATCCCTCCAGATCTCCCCTCAGATCAGAGACCAAAACCCTCTCTTCTTTTTCCTATTCATCCTCTCCCTCCCTACCGCCTTCGATCAGAAACAATCATTAGCTCCCTAATACAAAAGTTTCGTCCTTTTTTTAGCATAGCTCCCTCCATGGACTCTATTATCTCCAACTGTTCCCGCCTCCATATTCACCCAGCCGAATCTTCCTCCATTGAAGAAGCCTCTCTGATCATGGATCCAAACTCTCCCTTCTTTCGGAAAGCCCTATTTGGTAGATTATATAGCCCAAATCTAATAGGGGCGAGACTTATTCAAAATGTTATGGTACATGTTTGGAAACCTAAGGCGTATTTCCAAGTCTCTGAAGTGGGGGAAAACCGATTTACCTTTCAGTTTGCCTCTGAAGAAGATGCTGAAGGTATCCTCAATAATGGCCCATGGCATTTCCAACACCGCCTTCTTGCTATGATGGCTCTAGATTCCTCGCTCCCCATTGAAGAACATGATCCTAAGCTCGTCAAAATTTGGGCAGGTATCCACAAAATTCCTTTGGCTTTTTTCAACCGTCCTTCTGCTATTAATCTAGCCAACAAAATAGGTTCTTTCATCGAATGCTCAGCCCACATAAATCCTCTTCGAGCTAGATATCTGAGAATCAAAATCGAGATCAAGCTTTCTGAACCCTTATGTAGAATGATAGTGGTTAAAACAGCTAATGGTAATAGGGTGTGTCGTCTCTCGTATGAAAATCTCCCCAGTTTCTGCTATAGGTGTGGTTTCCTAACTCATACCTTCAACGACTGTAAGGTGCCAAAACCAAGTCCCAACTCTCCAGAAAGATACGGACCGTGGATCCGATCAGAATTTGCTGGGTCTCTAGCTTCAGTCACTGATTCCTTTCTCCTTGATCAGTGGAAGGAAGAAGGTATTTTGGATGGAATCACGGCTTTAGCTACCCAAGCGGAACTTATCCCCCCGGTTAATCCTCCTACTGTCAACGTTGATCTCTACCTTGCCACTAAACCTGTTGAACTTGCCCCCATCCATCTTAGACCTCCGCGTATCCTCCAAGGCCTTCCAGCTCAGTCAGACTCCCAACACAAAAATCCTATGTCTCCACAAAGTTCCTCTAATACTTCCTCTCCTGCTCCTCCAGGTTTTCCTAAACCTTTCGGTTATGCCAGACCCTCGAGACTTATTCTGCCAAACTCCCCCATTTCAAATTTCTCCTCCGGTTCGTTGGACTCAGATAAAAAAATCTATCAGAATTTTGACTGGAGAAAGGCCTTGTACAACTTTGAGAAAGAGTTTAAAGGCAAGAAGAAAGACGGCCTTGGAAACCCTCCTCCTGATGGTCCTTCTCAGAAAGACACCCCCTTCCCTTCTCACCAAGAAGTTAACTCCTCCATTATCCCTGAATCTCAATCTCAGCAACGGCTCTCCCTACTTCAAAACTCCTCTCAGGTCCCTGAGGATTTCCCTTCTCACCCCTTTCCTCCTCCACCCGTGACAAAGGAAAAAACAAAATGTACCCTGAACACCTTCTTCGAGCCTCCTACCCAGACAAATTCAAACAACAAAAAAAAAGAAAGCTTGCAAACCTTAGTCCACTGATGATCAAACCTTCTATCAATATGGAGGATTGGGAGGAGACTGAATACCACGAGTTTTTCTACTCTAAGGCAGACCCTGAGGATGATCAGGGCTGCCACTCCAAATGAGTTGCATTTCTTTTAACTGCCGAGGGTTGGGTCGCCCTTGTGCAGTGGGCTGGGTCACTGGTTTACTCAGGGAACATAAACCCGACCTTGTTTTCCTTATGGAGACCCATAGATCCATTCCTGAGATGGATAAAATTAAAGTTCGGTGGAGAGACTATGATGGTGTTTCAGTTGCTAGCAAGGGCAAAAGTGGCGGTCTTGCCTTTCTCTGGAAAAAGGATTTGGCGGTTTCTTTCATCAACTACTCTCATCATCATGTGACTGCAGAGATTACTTTCTCAGGTATGAATCCTTTTACTTTTACTGGCTTCTATGGCTGGCCCATTTGGGAAAAAAAGTATCTCTCGTGGGAACTTCTTAATAACCTCAGTAAGTCGATACAGCAACCTTGGGTGGTTGCAGGTGATTTTAACCAAATCCTGTTTGAAAGAGAAAAGATAGGGGGTAAAATCAGAGAAGAAAAACATATGAGTCCTTTTCGTGATATCATCCATTTGCTAGGTTTAACTGATATTGGTTTTAGGGGGTACCCATTTACCTATACAAACTGTCAAGACCCTCCTTATACCTCTGAGAGTAGATTAGATAGAGCTCTTTTCTCACAAAATGCCCTAACCCTTTTTCCCTCCTCTTCTGTTCTACATCTCTCGAGAGAAAAATCGGATCACTGCCCTATCTTGATCAGATTCTTAGGCAACCATTTAAAAAAAGAGAGAATATTTAGATTTGAAAATGGCTGGCTTTTGGATGATAAATGTAGGGAGATTGTTTTAAAAATTTGGGGTGACAAAGATAATTGTCTTATCTCCAACATCCAAAAGTGCAAACTGAAACTTCTTCAATGGAAAGGGTGGTCCATCTCCAGCATCCTGTATAAGATCAAGATCAAAAAAATTGAGCTGGATAGGATCACGAGGAACAACAATTCTGTGTGGGCGAGCTCAAACAGAAAACGGCTTCTTACTGAGATAGAACTTCTGTGCTTTAAAGAAGAAATCTACTGGAAACAAAGATCTCGTGACAAATGGTTAACTGAAGGGGACAAAAACACCGCCTTTTCCATCTCAAAGCTAGCTCTAATAGAAGGAGAAAGGAGATTTTTTGTCTTCAATCACAAGATGGTTCTATCAAGTATGAGTGGAGTGAAATTGAAAAAATATCCACAGAGTATTTCCAAACTCTCTTCTCTGCGGGCAATGTAGCTAACCCTGACCTCTTTACAAGGAAGTGTCGAATCTTCTTACACATAATATGAGACAGGATTTGGAAAAACCTTATTCTTCCAGTGAGATTTTGAAGGCTGTGAAATTCCTTAGTTCCAACAAGGCTCCTGGTCCTGACGGCTTCAATGGAAATTTCTTTAAAACGTTCTGGTCAACAGTAGGGGATCAAGTCAGCTCCACAGTTCTTAACATTCTGAATGGCCATCCTATTCCCCCTTGCTTTAATAAATATTACATTGCCCTGATTCCCAAAGAAAAAGGGGCAAACTCTATTGATAAGTTCAGACCTATTGCCCTCTGTAATTTTGTGTACAAAATTGCTACCAAGGTCTTAGCTAATAGAATTCAACCCATCTTACCTCTGATTATCTCTGAAAACCAGTCTGGGTTTGTGAAAGGCAGATTAATTACAGACAATGTCATCTTAGCTGGTGAGCTTCATCATAAAATTGCCAAGTCAAAAGCCAAAATCAGAGGTTATTTTTCTTGTAAGTTGGATCTCAGTAAGGCTTATGACAGGTTGGAGTGGTCTTTCATTAATTCGCTGCTTATTTCCATGGGTTTCCCTGACAAGTGGAGAATTCCATCCATGAACTGCATCTCTTCTGCTATTGGAGCTGTGATTATTAATGGCTCACCGGGCAGATGGTTTACCCAAACTAGAGGTATTAGGCAGGGGGATCCCCTTTCCCCTTTCCTTTTCATTCTTGCCCAAGAAGCTTTCTCCCGGACTCTGAATGCAGCCACTGATAGGAAACTCTTCCTCGGCCTTGCCCTCTCAAAAAATTCCCCCACAGTTTCTCATCTTGCTTTTGCCGATGATACAATCCTCTATGGTCAAGCTACAAGCTCTAATATTCTTTTTCTAAAAAACCTGCTACAACAATTTCTAGCCTGCTCTGGTCATGCAATCAATTACCACAAATCAGAAATCATCTTTAGTCCTAAAATCCCCCAGCAAACCAAGATCTCTCTTGCAAACCTTCTCAATGTGCAAGTTGTTCCTCATTTTGCTAAGTACTTAGGTTTGCCTACCAAGGTTGGCAGGAACAAAAAGGAGACCTTCAGCTACCTTATCGAATCATTAAGGAAAAAAGTCTCTAGTTGGAAAATTCCCTTGGCTCAATCAGCAAGATCTGTCCTTCTGGCAAGTGTCCTTCAGGCCCTCCCTACTTTCACTATGTCACTTTTTAAACTTCCCCAGGGTGTTATTACTAAGATGAACTCGATTATAGCTCACTTCTGGTGGGGAGGATCTTCTGATAAAAAACCAATGTACTGGAAACGGTGGGATAAAGTTTGTTCATCTAAAGAATCAGGGGGAATGGGCTTTAAACATATTGAAACTTTCAACTCCTCCCTTCTGGCTAAGCAGGTTTGGAAGATCATGACTAACCCAGATACTCTAGTAGCTAGATCCCTCAAAGCTACCTATTTCCCGAATCATAGCATTTTGAACACCAAGCCCTCTTACCGAGACAGCCCCATTTGGAAATCTCTCCTGGAAGGTATTAAGATTGTCCAACTTGGGAGTCTTAGAGTTATTGGAAATGGATTAGATACTGATATCTGGCAGTTCCCGTGGATTAAGAGAAATCAGCCAGGGGGACCTTATAGTAGGAAACCTCCTAACAGCCCCCTGAACAAAGTGAGCCAACTCTTTTGTCCTATCAGCAAGGATTGGGATAACTCCATTATCTCCACTATTTTTCAGTCTTCTGATCAGGATTACATTTTGAAGACAAAAGTGATGCCCTCTCAATCTGATTCATGGAGTTGGATTCATGAAAAGTCGGGTGAGTACTCAGTTAAATCGGGTTACAATGCAGCTTTAAGTTACCATACCAAAGCTTCAACCTCTTGCCAAGGTACCAATCAGTGGGGGATTCTGAAAAATTTAGACAGGAGATGGATTCCTCCTAGAGCTAAACTTTTCTGCTGGAAGTTTCTCAATCTCATTGTTCCCTCCAATACCAACATCGCGAGAAGAGTGGGGGGTGATGGGCTTTGTAATCTCTGTGGCAAGATTGAGACAACTCAACATCTCATCTTTGAATGTTGGTCTGTTCATGATATCTGGAGTAAAATCTTTGATCGAGGAGTTCTGCCTCCTGATCAAGAAGGGTCTATCCAAGACTGGTTCATCAATAGTTACGGGTATTGGACTAAGGAAAAACGCCATCAAATGGTTAATTATATGTGGGCAGTTTATGATGCAAAAAACAGAGTCAAACACAACAGAGAATTATCCATCCTTGATTGCATCGACAATAATATAGCTTTCATCAACGCTTACCAAATCACAATGAGCAAGTCAGCTAACAGATGTGATTCTGTTATTGATCCTCCGATGGATAATGAAGTCTCCATTTTCACCAACTGTTATAGGAAAAAAGATGCTCCAGTAATTTGTAGTGGAGTAATTATTTCTCATGATGGTAATGTCTTGATGGCTTGTAACAGGAAACTCAGGAGCAAATCGGATGACATCTCTTTGGAGATACTCAACATCATCCATGTTCTTCGGGTGGCAACAGAAATGAAGATCGAGAGAGTTGCAATTAGAGCCAACAATCCAGTTTCTGGGAAGATTTTGGAAAACTGTAAAATGCGGAACCGCTTAACTATAAGGGATCATGGATCCTTATTCTATGCTTTCAATCAGTTTAACTCAGTTAGTATCTCATTATGTAATATGGAGAAGTCTAATTTCCCTGCTGTTTTAGCTAGTTTGTATTTTGCCCCCTCCTTGGATTGGGAAGTTTGGTTACCTGTTAAACCTTCTACTAAACTACTGTTAGCTTCTGCCATGCAAGGCGAGAAGCCTCGAACTTGTAATAGCAACTTTTAGTTATATATATACATATGAAGTTGCATTGATGTCAAAAAAAAAAAAGAAATTTTTTGTTGTCATCCGTTTCCTTTATCCATTCGTCAGTAGAAAGTAATTATGGAAAAACTAATCAATCATTCAATTTTAGCCTTTTCGAGACGCCTTTTTTGCAATCTTTTATTACATGCCACATAATATACACATTTATTCCTTACATACTGTACTACAATAATATTAATGGTAGCCAACGAAACCGGTTCCCAGCGGAACCATTAGCCGAACTGAAACCATTTGGAATCGGGTAGAAACCGGTTCGAAACCAAAACCGTTAGCTAGCAAAGCAAATCCGAATATACTTTTGAAGATTTGGGACCGAACCGAAACCATACTAGAACCACTTGGAACTGCTTGGAACCAAACCGGCATCGGAATCTAAATCGCTGGAACCCCCCCCCCCCCTAAACCGGTTAATATGACCGTTGATCCATTCAAAACGACGTCATATTGAGCAGGAGTCGCGCATGTGTTTGGGCATATAGCCATTGGACCTAGACAAAAGGCTCCAACAACTTTTTTTTGTGTCTAACCGCTCCAAAAGGTTATATAACGATCATATCCCCGAAAAACACTATATATACCCCCATTGGATCTCCATTCTCACAACACAACTCATCATACTCTTTATCTCTCTTATTACTACTATTTTCTTGCGCAATTAAGAGCTATTAAGCATCTTAGCTGCAAGAAAAGTTCATTTCCCACATTAGCTGATTTCCCACATTCTAGCAAAATGTTTAGAAGAGTCAGAAAGGAAATGATGCAAAGGAACCCTTCTTCCAACCTCTCATTTGATCCAAATTTTCAAGTTGATGATCAATATCAAATCGATAAGATGCAATTCGGGTATCATCAACAACAACCATTTACACTCTCATCATTCCCGCAAGGCGCAAGTTACGAAATCTCTCATCATGGATCTACCAACATGTGGTCAACACCATCAATGTCTCCATTTGGTAAGTTTTGATATTAGTATACTTTATTTTGTACATACTTTAATTTTAATTGCATTCTTAGTTATAGTCTAAATCACTTTTTCAATTATAGGACATCATCTACTCCACAATCTGATGCCCACAATCTTGATCAAGATGATTATGATGCCAACATGCCATCAAGAAAGAAACCGACTTTTTGGGTATGGTCATACTTCACAAAAAAATAATACCCTAAGAAGGCCGGAACATACAAGCAATATTGTAATACTTGCAATAGAGAACTTGCATGGGCGGTGGGCACTGGAATCGGATCCTTTGCAAATCACTCGAAGACACACAACACCTACAAGGATACGGTATTGGGGGGTACTAGTGTAACTCCCTGGCTTTTACCTTAAATGAAAGCTTACGAATATACGAGGCTAACGGCGCAAACAGATTCAAAAACGGACTTCAAACGAGTCATAGAACTGCAAAACAACATTTTGCCCAAACTTGTGTCCGGCAAACCGAGGAAAACCAAGTGTCCGAACTTGTGTCCGGACATTGATGTTCGGACACCAGTCGAGAGTTAGAAAACTGGAAATCGAAAATGTCTAAACTTGTGTCCGGACATTGGAAGTTCAGACACAAGTCAAGGGTGAAAACAGAAAAGGTCTGAACTTGTGTCCGGACATTGGAAGTTCAGACACAAGTCAAGAGTTAAAACCAAAAGGCGTCTGAACGTTGGTCCGGACTTGTAAGTTCGGACATAAGTCGAGACTTACAAGTGGAAACGTCCTCGCATGCTATCCGAACATTGAGGTTCGGACAGATGTTCGGACACACTGATAACAGTGAAATTAGTATTAACTCCCGGGGTCTGTACGAACATTGATGTCTGGACGGACGTTCGGACAGGTCTTGGAATGCGAATTCAGGATCAAAATCAGAGGTAGAAAACAACAGAAAATCAACTAAAATGGTGAAGTAATGAACGAAATTGTAAATGCTTAAAACAATGCAAAATATTACCAGAAACACAGCGGAATGTTACCTCAAATCCAAGGTTCTAAGGCTAAAAATCAACAAACTCCATCAAAACTAAGATGTTTAAACATAGTAACTACATAAACATTACTAAATATTGTAATCCTAAATATTGCAGTTCAAAATGATGGCTCAAACTGATGCAATTCATAATATTGTCTCAAAAATAAATCTAGTCTTCCTAGTCTATGTGGCAGCGCATTCTCGGTCCCCAAATTAGCAACCAATACCTGTGATCAGAAAACAATAGACAAAAATGCGAAAGGATCGCACAAATCAGAAAAACTGAGTAAATTCTACCTCAATGAGTAAAATACATTTTGAAGTTCATTTTGCCATTTATCAATTAGACGAGAGAGAGAGACTTGATCAATTGAATCATTTTTCTAGAAACAGTAACAATCAACAAAACAATAGGGAGCTTTCAACAGGAGACAATCACAATTCCAAACACGGGGTCACCTATGAGACCCCCAACAATAATACCAGGACAGTCACCTATGGGACCGTCAAACAATAATAACCAGGACAGTCACCTATGGGACAGTCTAACACCACCTCACCCTAATTCCATAAGTGTGCACACCCCCTATGAAACAACAGTCCCATAGAGTAGATCATAGAGCTTAACTGCAGTCATTGTATGCAGCGTAAAAGATAATAATAATGAGGAGCACCTATGGGCTCCAAAGACATGGTAATTATTCATGTGAAAGTCTCCCAAAATCCACAATCAAACTATTCACAAAAATACTCCCAGTTCAACCATTCGCAATACACGGGGAAGAATCCCAGTGTACAAAATCTCATTCTGAGAACAAATTATCTTCCAATAATAAAACTGAAGTTCCAAAAAATTATCCTCCAATTCGTAAACCACAAAATCAGACATTCATGAGCATAGAGATTTACCTGATTCGTCAAATAACTTTAGGAGAACAACCAACAGAACTACTGGTAGCGCCCGTCGTCGTAACCAGGGTCCAAACATATACAACCAGCAATCAGGAACTACTAAACACAATCAAATATTTTAATATACTATCTAGGTAGTAGACTTTACCCGTCGTAATCCTAATTGGCACCAGGGAAGAGGTTTGACAATGGCAGGAAGAAGAACGTGAATTTGAGAGTTTAGGAGAGAAGGAGCGAGAATATTGTAGTTGGGGAAGAAGAACGTAAAATGTCGTGGTGAGGAAGAAGATAGTGGCGGAAATCACGATTTAAATAGAATTAAAATGTAGAAAGAGAAGGATGATATTAATTAAATAAAACGTAACCAATTTTAGAAGAGAAAAGAAATAATTATTTTTATAAGTTTTATAAAAAAATGAATTACACAAATAATATTGTAAATAATTTGATAGATAACGTAAATAAGTGACGTTGTAGGTAACGTGATTCAATGGATTGGGAAAATAAAGGGGAATTTATAGATTTAGAATAAAATAAGGAAGAGATGGATTAGCCGTTGTGAAGAGATAAAGTAGAGCGTGAATATCTAAGGAGGGATTAAAATATTTATTTGATATAAGAGGAAAATAGAAATAGAAATAAACAAGACTAGAAATTCCAACAAAAGGAATATCGTTACGTTAGAAGAAGAGTCTAGAATAATAACATTGAATATAGCGGGAGAAGAAAAATGGTTTATTAACATATAATTAATTTAGAGAAGTAAAACTAGACTTGAACTCTTAAAGTTAAGAATAATTTATTAAGAAGAAGTAAAACCAGAATTGAACTCTTAGGATTAAGAATAACTAATTTAGAAGAAGTAAATCTAAAATTGAACTGCTAGGATTACAAAGACGTTGTAACGTCTGCAGAAGGTTGAAGTAATTATTTAAATTATAATAATATCGGTAAGAGTAAGGGGACTGTAAATAATTAGAATCGTTTTAGGAAGAGAAAGGAAAACAATATAAGAGAATCATTTAACTTTCCCTGGGCTCACTATTAACTCTAATCTCGTACTATCCATCTGTACCATATTCTTCCAATGATTAACTTACTCACATCGACTATATATTATATTTATTCTTACTCAAAATTCATGGGTATTTCATCACACCCCTTAAAAGAAAGCTTCACCCTTGAAGCTAAAACTCACCCATAAGGCAACCATAACTAGCTGGTACTGACTTAAGTTATTGCCTGATTGAAGAGTTGTGGGTACTTCTTCCTCATCTCCTCTTCTACTTCCCACGTAGCCTCTTCTGTCCCATGATTGGACCATAGGACCTTGACCATACGAGTGGACTTTGATCGGGTCTCTCTGGTCTTGGTGTCCAAGACTCTAATGGGGTACTTCTCATAGGATAGGTTATGCTCTAGCTCCAGAACCTCCGGCTGCAACACATGCGAAGGGTCGGGGATATACCGCTTCAACTGGGACACATGAAAGACGTTGTGAACCTTCTCCAGTTCACAAGGAAGCGCCAAACAGTATGCCACCTCCCCAATCCTCTCCAGAATCTCATAAAGTCCCAAGAACTTGGGCCTGAGCTTTCCCTTCTTCCCTAATCTGGTTACCCCTCTCACAGGAGACACCTTCAGGAAGACTTTATCTCCCACCTTGAACTCTATCGGTCTCCGCTTAAGATCATCATAGGACTTCTGCCTTTCCTGAGCTGCTTTCATTCGACTCTGAATAATCCAGACCTGCTCCATGGTCTCCTCTATCAGTTGTGGCCCCAACACAACGGTTTCGCTGATATCGCTCCAGCACAATGGAGTTCTACACTTCCTCCCATACAGTGCCTCATAGGGAGCCATCTTAATGCTGGCGTGCCCCATAAATGTCGGAGGAGACACTCATATGGTGCAACCTTACCTCGTAATCCACCCCTCTTGACTCCATCACCTCCAAGTTCAGCTTCTAGAAGTCACGAACCAGCTTATCTGGGAGAACCCACATCGAGTTCACTAAGTGACTCCTCTTTCTGCTCAGAGCATTAGCCACTAGGTTGGACTTCCCTTCATGATACAGAATCTCCAAGTCGTAGTCCTTGATGAGTTCCACCTATCTCCTCTGCCTCATGTTCAGTTCCTTCTGCGTGAAGATGTACTTGAGGCTTTTATGGTCAGTGTAGATCTTATATGAGACACCATAGAGGTAATGCCTTCAGATCTTGAGTGCAAACACCACTGTAGCCAGCTCTAGGTCATGTGTGGGATAACGAGTCTCGTACTCCTTCAGCTGCTTCGATGCATACGCTATCACCTTCCCCTTCGGCATTAGAACGCATCCCAGACTGAACATGGAAGCATCGCTGAATACTTCAAATCCCTCGGTCCCTGAAGGTAGGGTTAACACTGGGGCTGTGGTTAACCTTTACTTCAGTGTCTGGAACGCCATCTGGCAATCCTCACTCTTCTGAAACTTCACCACTTTCTTCATGAGATTGGTGAGAGGTCTGACAATCTTTGAGAAATCCTTCACGAACCTTCTGTAGTATCCTGCCAAGCCCAGGAAACTACGAACCTCCGTCAGGTTACTCGGTCTCGGCCACTCCTTTACCGCCTGGATCTTTGTTGGATCCACCGATATACCTTCCTTGGTGACAATATGACCTAGGAATGCCACCCGGTCCAACCAGAAGTCGCACTTGGACAACTTTGTATACAGCTGTTGCTCCCTTAAGGTCTGTAGAACCAGTCTCAGGTGCTCCTCATGCTCCTCTTCGTCCTTGGAGTAGATTAGAATGTCGTCTATGAACACCACCACGAACCGGTCTAGATAAGGATTGAAGATCCGGTTTGTAAGGTCCATAAAGATGGTTGGGGCATTCGTCAGTCCAAAGGGCATCACCAGAAATTTGAAGTGCCCATATTTGGTCCTGAAAGCGATCTTCAGGATATCCTTCTGTGCAACTCGGAGCTGATGGTATCCCGACCTCAAATCTATCCTGAAGAAGACTTCTGCACCCTGAACCTGATCGAAGAGGTCGTCGATCCTTGGCAATGGGTAGCGGTTCTTCACAGTGATCTGGTTTAACTCCCGGTAGTCTATGCACACAGTCTCATGCTCCCGTCCTTCTTCTTCACGAACAGGACATGGGCTCCCCACGGTGATACACTCGGGCGAATGTACCCCTTCTCCAAGAGCTCCTCTAATTGTGCTTTCATTTCCATCAACTCCGATGGCGCCATTCGGTACGGGGCCTTAGAGATAGGCGCGGCTCCGGGCACTAGGTCGACGTTGAACTCCACCTCCCTGTCTGGTGGCATGCCAGGAATCTCTTCAGGGAAAACATCTAGAAAATCGTTCACCACCTGGATCTCCTCCAATTTACTGGTCTTTCTGCTCAAATCCTGGACGTAGCAGAGGTACGCCTGCTACCCCTTCTTTACTTGAGAGAGGATTGATATTGCTGAGACTATCTTCACTCCGGGCTTCTTCTCCACATTTCTGTAGGAGATCCTCTGCCCCGACGGTCCTCTTAGAACGATCTTGTACTCACCTCAGTCTATCCTCCCCTTGTACTTGCTCAGCCAGTCCATCCCCAGGATGATGTCGAAGTCAGGTAGAACAAACTGGATTAGATTTATTACAAAAGTTCCCCCCTTTATGTCTACCCCTACATCTTTTAGCACCTTAGTACAAGAGATTACCCTTCCCGAAGGTATAGATACAACTACTGAAGGTGTCTCACTAGCTACTAATCCCAACTTTTCAACGAATTTACTGGATACAAAGGAATATGAAGCTCCCGTGTCAAACAAAATGCTAGCGGGAGTATCAAGGACAGTGAAGGCCTAGGTACCTGCTAAGACGTCGGCTTCGGCCTCCGCCTCGACCCGGCTCATGACGTTGATCTTATATAGGGCTTTATAGCTACCGCCCCGTCCATCTCCTTGGTTTCTGTTGCCTCCATTGCCTCCCTCATCGTTACCGCGTTAGGAGTATCCGCACGCTGGTTCTGATTTTGGTATTGGTCCCGACCCCTAGACTGAGAGTCTGATGGCCTGTAAGTGCGGTCCCAACCACTTCCCCTCTGTTGGGTGCCTCCTTGAGGGTTCTGGTAGCATTCGAACGCTCTGTGGCCCTTCTTGCCACACCGGAAGCATGAAACTAAGTTCCCCTCCCAGTCCTTTCCTGGGTGGTCCTTGTGGCATTTCCTGCAGTGGAAGTGCCTATCTCGTTCGTACTTTCCCCTCTGGGTCTGACCCTGGGCTCGATCACCCCTCCTCTGATCATACCTCTGGTTCTCGTCGAACCTCCGTCTCTCATTTGAATTAGGCCTCCACCTTTTCTCCTGGTTCAGCCTCTGGGATCTATCATCACGACTCTGAAAGTCCTCCCCATCCTTCATCTTTCTCTTCTGGCCCGCCTGGACCTCCCTCCTCTTTTGCTGCACAGCTTTCCCGTACGCATCCTGAAGAGTCGGGATGGTCAATATGCTGAAGGCCTCCTGGAAACTCCAGTTGAGTCCTCCCACAAACCTCTGCACCTTCAATGCCTCGTTAGGGACCATAGTCGGTGCGAACCTCGCCAGCTCTAGAAACTTTGAATGGTACTCCTTCACACTTCGGGACTGTTGCTTAAGCTTAGAGAATTCAAGATATTTTTGCATTCGGACGTGCTCTGGGTAGAAGCGCCTCCTCATAGCTTCCTTCAATGCATCCCACCGGCTTAGCTCGCAGGACATCTCTATTGATCATCCATCAGATGTCGGCCTCTCCCTTAAAGTAGTACTCTACTCCGTTGACCCTTCTGTCTTCTGGGCAGTTGACCACATCAAATATCTTGTTAAATTCCCGGATCCAGTCTTCAAGTAGCACCGGGTCCTCCTCTCCAGCAAGGTAGAAGGCTTCAAGTGAGCAATCCTCTTATTGTAGTCCACTGGCACGTTGTCTCTCTGTGCCTGCCGTTGGATTATCTGTCCCAGGTTCAGCGCGAGCTCCTAAAGCCGCCTCAGAGGATCGTTGCTTGCTAGATTGGTCCTTCGACTTCGACTTCTAGTATTATGTGTGAAGTTGAGTCGGGCAGCCCGTGCAAACGGGAAATTTAACCTACTAAAAGCTAAGAAATTAATCCTAGAAATTAATTAATTAAATCCCTACCGGTTGCAAAATACCCAGTCACAATAATAAATTAAGCAAGTTACTGAGGTCGAATCCACGGGACTTTATGATTAAATCTAATCCTAGGAAAACAGCAAAATGGAAGGGTTGTCGGTTGTTTTGGTTACGTGAATTAAAATAACTAGAAAACTAGTAAATAAATGAGCAAATAAATTCAATGGAAACTATGTGTGAAATGGAACTACGGGTCAGGTTATCTTTTTCGACTGTCAAATTATGCAATTCCTGCTGGTTAGTTTGAGATGTCAATTGGAAAAATTCCTAAAACTTTTCCAGAGACTAAATCCTAGCCTCAAAAACTCGCCTAGCAGAACGCACTAAATCTAATCTAGATTTAGCACAACATGAATAGACAGAATGAGCACAAGGAATTATTGTTTTTGCACTTGAGGGAAAATCTAACCTATCCAGTATAATTTTCCACAAGTTAACAGGTTAATCGACCATTCCATTTATCACAAATCTCGCTCAAAACGGAATTCGTCAAGCAATCAACAAATTAGCTACTTTTATTGAAAGCGCAAAAGATAACTTAACCTGCAACTATCGACAGAATCTCAAACCAACGAGTAGCAGAAATTACAGAGTCATAACAGTCAGATAATCATCCCCAGAGTTTAATTCTCCTAGCCTAGCATAACTGAAGAACAAATACAAGAAGAGAGAGTAGAAATCATCTCGGTATTAGTTCTGAAATTTGCTAGATGGAAGGTTGAGCAAATGAACGAGATCGGAGCAGAAATCTGCTTCTCCGGTGTAGAGATGGTCACGGTAGGGCAAGAAGATTGAGAGAGGTGCGACGTATTTTCGTGAATGGTTGTGTATCTGAATGTTTTTTCCTCCCCTCGCGAACGCTCCTTAAAATAGAATTTTTGCACACAAATTACATACGTCCGGGTGAGCTGTTCGGATCACTTAGTCGGACAAGACACAACGTGTCAAGCGAGATTTTTTGCTTTGGGTGACGTCCGGACCACCTGTCCGGGTCAGCTAGCAGGACAGCCGGGTTGGACAGAAATATAATAAAAATCCACAGCGCAGCACTTGTGGTCGTAAATATTGTCGTTATTCTACGCACGTCCAGGTCACAGGGCCGGACACATCATCCGAACACGAGCAAGATTCGAAAGGCAACATTCTGGGTGCGTCGGGTCTCCGTCCGGATCAGTTAGTCAGGCAGGAACAGCGCGTCTGGGTCACTTAGCTGGACAGAGATCCGGACGTGTGTAAAAAATTTAATTTTGAGGTGTCCAGACCACCCGTCCGGACCATAGGGTCAGACGCAAGTCCAGACGTGTATATATTTGTGCTCCGATTTGTTCTGAAACTTTGATAGGGTCAAGATTCTTCGTTTAAGCTCCGATTTGTTCCCCGTTGGCGGCGTTGGAAAGCTCTTGAGGAGAAATATGCATTTTCACCATCATTTCCTACTTTTAGCATATAAATTGGCATCAGTTCTTACCTAAAGTAAGAATCAGGAAAAACATAGGATAAGTGTGAGAAAGTGTCCAAAATGTTGCATAAAATAAGAATTTAGCACCAATAAAACCATATTGATTTCACACTTATCAGTCACTCCTGCTTCTCTTGAGCTCAGAAAGAACTCTTGATTATGAGTCACGGTTAAAGGTACTCAATCTCTATTGCCATAGCTACCCCTCATGTTACACTAGAACTACCTCAATCCTCATGTAATAGGCATAACAACAATATATATATATACAATATTATATACATGTAAGCAATAACATCCTTGTGCATCCTTCCAACACATTTTTTAGCATACATATTCATCCAAAGTAGTACAATATTTTCAATACACATCTAGTATACAATATAATTCCCCAAACGGCTTACCCCAAATTTTAATCAAATTTAATCAAATCTTATCTTATTTCGAAAACACGACTCTGATACCACCTTGTAACACCTTGGATTTTACCTTAAATAAAAGCTTACAAAAATACGAGACGAACAGCACAAACGAATTCAAAAACGGACTTCAAACGAGTCATAAAACTGCAAAACAACATTTTGTCCGAACTTGTGTCTGGACGTCTGACGTTCGGACACAAGCCTAGAAGAAACAAACCGAGGAAAACCAAGTGTCGGAACTTGTGTCCGGACATTATATTCGAACACAAGTCGAGAGTTAGAAAATCGGAAATTGAAAACGTCTGAACTTGTGTCCGGACATTGGAAGTTCGGACACAAGTCGAAGGTGAAAACAAAAAAGGTCCGAACTTGTGTCCATACATTGGAAGTTCGGAACAATGTCCGGACACAAGTCGAGAGTTAAAACCAAACGGCGTCTGAACGTTGGTCCGGACTTGTAAGTTCGGACATAAGTCGAGACTTACAAGTGGAAACACCCTCACATTTTGTTCGAACATTGACGTTCGGACAATTGTTCGGACACACCCATAACAGCGAATTCAATATAAACTCTCGGGGTCTGTCCAAACATTGATGTTTAGAAGGACATTCGGACAGGTCGTGGAATGCAAATTCAGAATAAAACTCAGAGGTAGAAAACAACAGAAAACCAACTAAAATTGTGAAGTAATCCACGAAATTGTAAATGTTTATAATAATGCAAAATATTACCAGACACACAGCGGAATTTTACCTTAAATCCAAGGTGCTAACGCCACACCTAAACCTTTGGGTGCTCATGCTAAAAATCAACAAATCCATCGAAACTAAGATGTTTAAACAGAGTAACTCCAAAAACGTTACTAAATACTGTCATCCCAAATATTGCAGTTCAAAATGAAGGCTCAAATTGATGCAATTCATAATATTGTCTCAAAAATAAATCTAGTGTGCCTAGTCTATGTGGCAGCGCATTCCCGGTCCCCAAATCAGCAACCAATACCTACGATCAGAAAACAATAGACAAAAACGCGAAAGGATCACATAAATCAGAAAAACAGAGTAAATTCTACCTCAACGTGTAAAATACATTTTGAAGTTCATTTTACCATTTATCAATCAGACCAGAGAGGGACTTGATCAATTGAATCATTTTTCTTGAAACAATAACAATCAACAAAAAATAGGGAGCTTTCAACAGGAGGCAATCACAATTCCAAACATGGGGTCACCTATGGGACCCCCAACAATAATACCAGGACAGTCACCTATGGGTCCGTCAAACAATAATAACCAGGACAGTCACCTATGGGGCAGTCAAACACCACCTTACCCTAAGTCCTTAAGTCCGACACCCCCTATAAAACAACAGTCCCATAGAGTAGATCATAGAGCTTAAGTGCAGTCATTGTATGCAGCGCAAAAGATAATAATAATGAGGAGCACCTATGGGCTCCAAAGACATGGTAATTATTCCTGTGAAAGTCTCCTAAAATCCGCAATCAAACCATTCACCAAAATACTCCCAGTTCAACCATTCGCAATACACGGGGATGAATCCCAATTTGTATAATCTCATTAGAGAACAAATTATCTTCCAATAATAAAAAATGAAGTTCCAAAACATTTTTCTCCAATTTGTAAACCACAAAATCAGACATTCATGAGCATAGAGATTTACCCGATTCATTAAACATCCGGAGAACAACCAACAGAACTACTAGTAGCGCCCGTCATTGTAACCGGGGTCTAAATATATACAACCAGTAATCAGGAACTACTAAACACAATCAAATAATTTAATATACTATCTAGGTAGTAGACTTTACCCGTCACAATCCTAATTGGGACCATATAAGAGGTTTGACAATGGCAGGAAGAAGAACGTGAATTTGAGAGTTTAGGAGAGAAGGAACGAGAACATTGTAGTTGGGGAAGAAGAGCGTAAAATGTAGTGGTGAGGAAGAAGATAGTCGGGGAAATCACGATTTAAATAGAATTAAAATGTAAAAAGAGAAGGATGATATTAATTAAATAAAACATAACCAATTTTAGAAGAGAAAAGAAATAATTATTTTTATAAGTTTTATAAAAAAGTGAATTACACAAATAATATTGTAAATAATTTGATAGATAACGTAAATAAGTGACGTTGTAGGTAACGTGATTCAACGGATTGGGAAAATAAAGGGGAATTTATAGATTTAGAATGAAATAAGAAAGAGATGGATTAGCCGTTGTGAAGAGATAAAGCCGAGCGTGAATATCTAAGGAGGGGTTAAAATATTCATTTGATATAAGAGGAAAATAGAAATAGAAATAAACAAGACCAGAAATTCCAACAAAAGGAATATCGTCACATTAGAAGAAGAGTTTAGAATAATAACATTGAATATATCGGGAGAAGAATAAGGGTTTATTAATATATAATTAATTTAGAGAAGTAAAACTAGACTTGAACTCTTAAAGTTAAGAATAATTTATTATGAAGAAGTAAAACTGGAATTGAACTCTTAGGATTAATAAGAACTAATTTAGAAGAAGTAAATCTAGAATTGAACTCTTGGGATTAGAAAGACGTTGTAACGTCTACAGAAGGTTGAAGTAATTATTTAAATAATAATAATATTGCTAAGAGTAAGGGGACGGTAAATAATTATAATCATTTTATTAAGAGAAAGGAAAACAATAAAAGAGAATCATTTAACTTCCCTGGGCCCACTATTTACTCTAATCTCATACTATCCATCTTTACCATATTCTTCCTAATATAATGATTAACTTACTCACGTTGACTATATATTATATTTATTCTAACTCAAAATTCGTGGGTATTTCAACTAGCGGCCAAACTATGTTTACCGGGTTTACCAAACGACAACCCGATCCAAGTTTTTTCAATATTATAGAGAAAGAATAATAGATAACATTGCTAGATTTATGATTGCTGAACAATTGTCTTTTTATTTTGGTGAAAGCTTCTAATTTGAAAATTTTGTCTGCATCACGTTACATCCACAATTAGGATAGATCCTAGGAACACACTAACTGTAGAGCATTTGCACAGTATGCTACTGATGAGTGTCCAAATGAGCATGATTTAGGGATGTATTTCATATGTTTTATCAATACTTTCTTGCTAATTTCTTCACTATAGCTAGTTTCCTCTAGTTTTGAGTTTTATGGGTGTTTATACACATTTATTACTTAAACAAGAGGAATACAATAGATAGGAGAAAATTAGACAAATATAGGATCGTGTGGGCGCAAACGGGTCCAAATTCGGAGCTAAAAAGAAGAAGATAGAGCGTTCTAAAGTTGACCTCCCTAGGCGATTTTCTCTCTGCATACGAAATCCCAGGCAACTGCCCTAGTGGGTCGGTCGGCGCAAAATATTGGCGAAAATTGTGCTTTTAAAAAGGGAAAATAGAGAAAAGCGAGAGGGGAAGCTACATACCAAAAAACGACGGGAAAAGATGAAAAAAGGGAAGAATCAGTAGAAAGGAAAAGAAGAAGAAGGGAAAGAGGAGAAGGCTCACCTCCATTGAAGCTCTTATTCAAGCTCCCATGGATAATTCTTCTCCCTTTTTTCTTTTTTGTGCTTTAATGGTTGTGTAGTTGTTAAGTCAAGTTCATTTAGGTTTGATGATAGCAAACCATCCTTGTGGTTTAGTGAATCTGTTTAAGTGTTTCAGCAAAAAAAAAAGATTCCCAGGATCACTTGTGTGCAAGGTTACAAGCGGGTCCTTCCATTCTAACTGGTGCCCAACAGTCGGGCACGTATCCACGATCACTCCAAGCGAGGCTCAACGATAGGCGACTCGGAAATAAAGCTAAAAACAAATGCTGAAGTTATATACCTTGTCCAGCATGCCTAGCAACATAAACCAGCATAAATTAATCTTCCAAGATCAAATGCTTCGATGCATGGGAGATAACGTAGAAGAAGACAAACAACAGCACATGAAAAGTAGTTGTCGTTTTCTACTTTTTCTGCCATGTCTTCTGGAAAGTGATTCTTGTCTGTGGTCCCCCATTCTGGCGCAATAGTGGCTAATCCACTAAGAAGTGTGGACTTCAGGGATTTTAATATCAAGCTTTAGGATCCACCAACAAGAAGAACTCATCATTGGCTATAAAGATAACCCAACTACCAACTGAGTAGGGTGTGCATATGTGCCATGTTTTGTTGAAACAAGTGCTTAATATTTTACTAGAGAGCTTAGCCTTGTAACCTAGACTTTTTAGTGTCCTTACGAGTCTTTAAGTTCTGTAATAAAGCAGTAGTAGTGAGTGAGTGGAAAGGAAAAAACTCAAAGTGTTGAGTACACAAGGGTAGCTAGGACAGTTAGGGGACAGCCAGGGGACTGCTGGGAGACTAACAATCGTGTGTCAATCTGGGTAGAAGGGCTTCGGTGGTAAGTCCTTAACCGTTCCAGAGTCCATAGGGGGCATAGAGCGGGTTGAGTGAATTGCTAGTGTGTAATTCTCAATCGAAATAAGCTTCCGGTTTTAAGATACTTCCTGTCTTCTACCTACCCAAAAGTTACCTCTTGTTACTTATCAAGCTACAGTTGCAAGACACGTCAACGATCTATCAAGGACGTGTCAGGGAGTATCTTATCGACCAACAAGTGGTATCAGAACAGTTACTTCTGAAGAGCTAACCCTTCTGAAGTGATCAATGGCATACTCCAGCATGCTGGCTTCCCAAGAAGGCGCAGCTTCAAACCGAGCATTACTCTTCAATGGCGAAAACTACACACATTGGAAGAATAAGATGGAGTTCCACATTAGATATGAAGATCCAAGAATCTGGCGAGTCATAAGTGTAGGAGACTACACTTACAGAGATGCTCAAGGAAATCCCCTCTCAGTCGACATCATGACTAATGAACAAGTGAAGAAGCTCATTTTCAACGATGGGAAATCTGGGAGACACTTGAAGTCACCTATGAAGGGTATACAGAAATAAAGTAGACGAGGATAAAGCTACTTCTCACCCATTGGGAGTTATTCAAAAAGGAGAGAAGGAGAGCATTTCTGAAATGCACACAAGGTTTAAAAAGCTCACCAACTAGATGGTAGCCCTTGGGAGAGCTATACCGAACGAAGACCAGATCAAGAAGTTCCTCAGGTCACTACCTGCCTCCTTCAACACCAAGGTCAACGCCGTGCAAGAAGTGCATGATCTATACAAGATGTCAGTCACTGACATGTTGGGATCACTGATGGCGTTCGAGCTGAAGCTGCAGCAGGGAGAAAATGAGACTGTCAAGAAGGATAAAGGCAAGGGGTTGGCGCTGCAGGTTCAAGAGGATAGATGATGATGAAAAAATTGTTCTCTAAGCCAAGAGACGTTTCAGGAAGATGTTCAAACAACAACAACAAAAGAGGAGCAACTCCAGAGACTCTAGAGATTCTAGAGATCAACAGAAGAAGGGCGACAAGTGTTGTGGATGCTCCAGGAAAGGACACCATGTCAAGGAATGTTCGCAGAAGCCAAGAGAGGCCAATGACCGGTTTAGGAAGACCTCCATACCACACTTCACCAGAAGATAGAAGAAAGAAGCTCTAGTTTTCACATAGGAAGACACTGATTCCAGTAATGACGATTATGATTCTGACAACGAGCGATTTGGAGATGAGAAGGCCAACATATGCGTTGAGAGGGCCTATCTGAGGAAGGAATTATACAATCTGTGTCTAGCCGTGGATAGAGATAGCATTGAAAAGCCTATCATAGAACAATCAGAGAGCGAAGAAGACCAAAACAAGGTAAACTATCTCAAACTCAAGAAGAAAATTGATAAATCTGAGTTACTTGGTCTTAGAAAGTTTGCCAAACTACTCGTTAATCAACTAGAAGAGTTAGATGGTGCAAATATAAAATAGTTGAGAAAAATGAACATTTTGAAAAACGCTTGAAAAATGAGTGTGTAGAAAACCTGAAGAAAGTGGTTAGGAAATTACAAGATAGTTATGATGATTTGATTTCAACTCATGAAAACCTAAAAATGAAGTTAGATGAAACCACAAAGAGCTTGAATATAAGAGAAAACCCACCGAGAACGTTGCTTGTGAGGTCTTATTATGGCACTCAGTAAAGCTGAAACAAAACCAGTGATGATGCAAGTGAAGTGTTCTAGGCTAGAGGGTGAAATTAAATAGAATCATAACAGGGAAGCCCACTTGAAGGGTTCGTCAACCTGTCTGGCAGCCGTCGAGGACTAGTCGACGAGGGTTATGTTATCTCTACCGACATCCAGGCCACTACCAGTCCAGATGCTATAGGACATGCTTTATGCAGTCTTGGCAGCTAGCCAAAATAAGACTAAAATGGATTGAAAAAGAGGATCACCGAAGTAATTTTGTGAATGATGAAGGACCCAGATACACATGGGTCCCTCAACCTTCACATTGATCATTAAGCACGGGCAAGAACGAGAGAAAGGTCCTTATCTCCTTTCCTTCTCTCATTCAAGCCTAAGAGTAGAGGAATTCGTTCCTCTTATGAATAAATGGTTGTTTTTCTATACTTACATAAACAAGCTTATGCTTTCTTTACAACCAATAGTTAATTTTTAGGAAAATCAATTCAGCTGGCAGCAATTATTGTTGATATGTTTGATATGCCTTTTTTCAAATAACAAAAGTGGTGCAGATAATTTTTCATTAAGTCACTAAGTCAAGAGAAATTCACCAAAGCTTTTCATGACCTGGACTTGAGGAATTGCTATTCGACAAATAGGTTACTATTCAGGCATATGTCTTTCAGCTGTCTTTGAGAATAACATGCTTGCACGATAGATGACCGACTATCAGGATTAGGGAAATTAGACTTTTAGATTAGAATAAGGGAAAATCAGGATTTATAGAACATTTTCAACAGTAAAAATTCCATTCTAACGTTAGTCTCTGGTTTTGACAGATAGTGTCGATTCGCAGTTCAAAAGAGCCGTTGAAAACTAGTCGTTACGCCCTGTCAGCGCCCACATACGCGCTAGAGACCATTTCCCTAGTTGTATAAAAGGGGTAGTGACGTTCCCTAAAACTTTTACTACCTTCTCAGCTTTTTAATCGTCTTGCAAACTTAAGCGCACACACTCTTCTCTCTCTCTCTCTCTCAAACACTCTGTAAGGTTTTGATCTAAGCCACAAACATCTCCCAAAACTCGTTAGTAGCGAAGCGCCTCTTGAGCCTAGTTCCAATTTTTTTGAAAAAGCTTCAAAAATTGAAATGGCCCCAAGAAAGAACGTTAGACCCAAGGTCACCAAGAAAGTCCTCATTAACCCAACTCCAACTGTGGAGGACGAGAATATCTCACTAGAAGCCTTTCCCCAAGTGGTCACTGCTCCTACCACTGCTATCTCGAAATGATCAACGGAAGAAGAAAATCAGCTGAAGTTAAAGGTGATGGATGACCAAAACCTAACAGATGAGGAGATCGCTTACATAGTCATCTAGATACCACTAGTTACAACAAACTCCAAGAGTTTCCACTTTTATACCTTCAATCTCCCATAAAACCCCCCACAAAAGCAGTCACCAAACCTTCTTCCACCTCTCTCGCTCAGACCCCTACACCACAAACTCAAATAAAAACAAACCCAATCTCCATCACAAAAAAAATCTTGCACAAAAACAAGGGTATCCTCATGAACCCTTGCAAAAAGAACATCCACAAAACCAACACCTGTTGAACAATCTACTTCTCAGCAGAAGTACAAGACTAAAGACCTTAACAGCAGCACCGACACCTCACCAACACCCTCACCATCTGA
The DNA here is from genome assembly GCA_023374045.1 of Limonium bicolor. Classification (NCBI taxonomy): domain Eukaryota; kingdom Viridiplantae; phylum Streptophyta; class Magnoliopsida; order Caryophyllales; family Plumbaginaceae; genus Limonium; species Limonium bicolor. Next base: position 7,532,258 of record CM041783.1, read on the forward strand.
TGAGGAACGCTTGGAGGAGGCTTCCTCTAAAAGCCCTATCGTGGGAACGATAGGCAAAGGAGTTGAGCAACAAGAAAGGAGTGTGGTTGCCGGCGATGAAGGCCCACATAAGGATCTAGAAGTGGTCGGAGCCGTCAAAGAGGCCTTTGGGTCAAGCGAAGAAGAGGAAAAAATTTAGGAGGAAGAGGCGGTTGAGGCCTGGGAAAAAGAATTAGAGGAAGAAGATGGAACAACATGTAATATACATGGCCAAAGGTGCAATAAGTTTCTGCAACCTGCACCTCTCCTGAGTGTTCTACGCCTATTAGAAGCCTGAGTAACAACTGTGAGAGCCTCTAGTTCTAGGATAGTTTTTTAATCTATCCTGTAAAACTAATCATCAAACAGTCAATGCACAAATTTCTCAAATATTGTCTGATTGTATCATGCTTTAGACTAGCTCACTCCCCATTTTGTTGGATGGCAAACAGGGAAAGATAGAATCCTTACTTAATTTCTTGGATACTAGTTTTTGAATTACTTATCCTTTCAAAAATGACTAAGTGTTTTTCATTTTGCAACCACTTATTAACTCAGTGAGAAACCAACCTAGGGGGAACTCTCTTCTAGAGTTAAAATGTTCTCACATAAACTTGGTTCAAAAACACTTAGCTAGATTGATTGTCTTTGTCAATCGGATTGGTTGCCATCATCAAAAAGGGGGAAATTGTTAAGTCAAGTTTCTATAGGTTTTGATGATAGCAAACCATCCTTGTGGTTTACTGAATCTATTTAAGTGTTTAAGCAAAATCGCTTGTATGAGGTTACAAGCGGGTCATTCCATTCTGACTGGTGCCCAATAGTGGGGCACGTATCCATGATCGCTTCAAGCGAGGCTCAACGACAGGCGACAAAGATACTCATTCGGAAATAAAGATAAAACAAATGCTGAAGTATATACCTTGTACAACTGACTAGAAACGTAAATCTGCACAAATTGGTCTTCCAAGATCAAATGCTCAGACGCATGGGAGACAAGGTAGAAGAAGACAAACGACAATGCAAAAAAAAACAGTTATCGCTTTCTGCTTTTTCTGCCACATCTTCCAGAAAGTGATTCTTGTTTGTGGTCCCTCATTCTAGCGCAACAGTGGCAAAGCCACTAAGAAGTATGGACTTCAGAGAATTCAATAACAAGCTTTGGGATCTACCAACAAGAACAACTCAACATTGGCTGAGTCAAGTGTGCATATACGTCGGGTTTTGCTGAAACAAGTGATTAATATATTTCTAGAGAGCTTAGTTTTGTAACCTAGAGTTTTCAGTTTCCTTATGAGTCTTTAAGTTCTGTAATAGAGCTGTAGTGAGAGACTTTCGAGGAACAGTCGAAGGACTATTTAGAGACTGTCGGTCGTGTGTCGACCAAGGGAAAAACTCAAAGTGTTGAGTACACTAGGGTAGCTAGGATTGTCGAGGAAGAGTCGGAGGACTATTGAGAGACCGTCGGTTGTGTGTCAACCAAGGGTAGAAGGGCTTTGGTGGTAAGTCCTTAACCATCCTGGAGTTCATAGGGGGGCGTGGAGGGGGTTGAGTGAATTGATACTGTGTAATTCTCAATCGAAATAAGCTTCCAATTTAAAGATACTTCCTATCGTCTACCTACCTCAAAGATTCCTCTTGTTACCTATCCAACTACAGATGCAAGACACGTCAACAAATTATCGAGGACGTTTCAGGGAGTATCTTATTGACCAATAGTAGTCTTCTTGTAGCTTGGGATGAGGATTTTGCGCTAAAATCCCTTAAACCTTCATTGTTGTACCTTGAACTTATTTAATGCTTTATTGTAGTTCTTGTGCTTAATGAAGAGGATTATTGATTTGTTATGGCTCCTAATCTTGTTTACATTGGATTTGGGGATTCGATTAGTGTTTGCTCAATTAATTATCAATTTGCTAAACTGTTTGGATTACCGCTGCCAATTAGTTTAGCATTAGTGTGGGTTTCTATCAACATGTGACTCTGAGATAGAAATCTAAACCATGGGGACTAAATCAATGTACTCGAATATTGATGATTTTGAGATTAGACTACATTGCAGCTAAGGGGAACTTGAGCTTAGTGCTATCGAGTGACTCGAGGCTTAGCTGATTGAGAAATCCTGACTAAATCGGTTAGGATTAATAGGCCTAGATTAGGTTACTAATTAATTAAGTGTTCCCGTTGTTTAGCTATGAGTTCAAGAGTCAACAATCGGTGGTAAAAGCGAGGATGGGTGCAAATATTCATCTTGGGCTACATCTATCCTAGTTTAGTTAGATTAGTTCTATTGTTATTCTTTCATTCCAATTATCAAACCATAAACCCAAAAATCTCAATTTGACATTTATGCATCTTTGTCTATATTTATGCACATTGACTAAGCTTACAATTAGCTAGATAGTAACGAAGTCCTTGTGGATATGACACTTGTTGTACTACTTCGAATGGGTTCACTGCCCATAGTTAGCAAGATTCTTTCATTAGTATTTTGCACAATAGCTACAACTAGAAAAATCTAATGAAAATAATAGATAACTTGGATGGTTGTGTTAGCTTGACTAGTGATATGTGGATGTTTGCAACTAATGAGTCGTTTATTTGTGTTACACTTCATAGGATTGATAGTTCCTGGACACTCCAAAAGCGTATTATTGCTTTTGATATTTTTGATGATGCACATACCGGTCATAACATTTATGAAAAATTGAAGAAATATTATCTCAATGGAATTTGTTAGAAAATGTGCTCTCCATTTCTATAGACAATGCTTTGAACAACACCAGGTGCACACATTTTTTAAATTCTCATCCGACACTCAAACTCTTACATGATGAAGAATTCTTAAACGTTCAATATTGTGCACATGTTTGTGTGTTAAAGGTGGGTTACATAACTTTACTACTTCGCTAGATTCACTTAGGCATGTTATGAGAAAAATTAGGAAATTGCATCCTGTTAAATAGGAATACAAAATATTGTGTGAGCAAGCTAATTTATGATCTCCTCATTTTGCTCCCGATACCCCCATTAGATGGAACTCCACATATGATTTGATGCTCAAAACTAAGAAACATCAGCCCATTTTATCTCATATTGATAACACTTTTGTTGTTCAACCCGGTTCTGAATTAATGACTTCTGATTTTTGTACTAGTGCTATGGCTGTGTGCAATGTTTTAAAATGTTTTGATAGTAAAACCAAGGATCTTTCATTAGTTTATGAACCTAATGTGCATCTTGTCTTAAATGAATGCATGTATATTTTCCATGTCTTGCAAGAGAACAAGAATGTAAGTGGGCTCGGTGGGGTTATTATGGATACGATGTCTAAATTGTATACATAATTTAATGAATTTCCTTTGATTTATTATGTTACCACTGTTCTTGATCCACAAATAAAATTAGATGGTCTAGCAAAATTACTTGAGTATTATCATAGTATTGTTCTAGGAGGTCAACCCGAGACAGATCATGTTGAGAAACATGTTGCAAAGGTTGATAAGGCCTTGAGATCTCTACATGATGAGTACACTTCAAAGTTTTGTCTGGACAACCTATCTACAGGTGCTGGTGTTAGTAGTGGTTCCTCGTCTAAACCACCAGACTCTGGTAGCAAAAGAAGTTCTTTGATTGCTAGTATTTTGAAAAGACCAAAATCTGTTCAATCAAGTTCCGGATTTTATACATACGATAATTATCTTACCTTAACTTTAAGTTTTAATGATCATATAGCTGTTCTTAAGTGGTGGCAAGCTCATGAAGACAAGTTTCCCATTCTTGCAAGGATAACCCGAGATGTGCTAGTAGTTCCAGCATCAATCGTTGCTTCTGAGTCAAACGAGTGTTGGATGAAAAGAGACCAGGCCTTGCACCAGACTCAATCAAGGTTTGTGTTGAGAAGTATGATTGATACTTAGCCGAGTTGCGAGCCCAAGCACGGGCACTGTCGTACGTAGGCAATATGATGATTCATTTGAAATGAATGGAGAAGAAACCACTTAGGACTTCTATCTTGTAATCTTTTAGAATGTAGTAGTATTAATTTTCTTTCACTGTTATCTTTTTAGGACTTGTAGTTGTGTAACCTCTTAGTAGTTGTACTCTTTTTCCGTGTTAAGGTTTTCTCAAATGATTTTTTACATAATGAGGTTTTAAAGAGGCAATGAATTCATTTCATATTAATAATTTCTTTTTACTCTTCAGTTGCAAATTCTATCATAAATTCTAAGTATTTGTTGGTTACACATTTATGGTATTAAACTTGAAAAATATCCTAGGTAGGAGTAATGTAGACAAAAAGAGCAATGCATGCGCACAAAGGGATTTAAAATCAAAGCTCAAATGAAGAAACTGGAGCTGACCTTCCCAGCCAACTGATCCAAGTGGGCCGGCCATGTCGTTACAAAAATAGCTTGACCAACCCGCTATGGGTCATTCGGGCTAAAAATTCAAGACTTGAACCTGAAACCGATATGGAAATGGTACCGGAATGGATAAGAAACTGGTTGGAACAAATTTTTTACCGAATCTGAAGCCAAATACACCCTAAGGAACCGGAACCGCCTCTGACCGGTTTTGAATCCGAATACACTTGTCCGAAACCAGACGGTAGAACCGGACCGGACTAGAATCATGGCCACCATTAAATAATATAATCGACATACATATATTCTATTATATACCATAAATATTCATATTTAAGAGTTCATATATATACACTTACACCTAGTTACATGACATATAGAAATAGTACATATAATTATATATATATATGTGATGTACTTACACCTCATATTGTTGGATCCTTTTTTCTGTCCCTGGGTGAGAGCTCCAACCTTCCTCTCTTGCCTTCCATAGCTGCCTTCTTCTGCCTGCCATAAACTATTCCTAGCTTCTTCTTGCTATAGTTAAGTGACTATTTGAATATTATTGGGTATTATGGGTCCATTTTAGATGGATCTCCTTTTCCTCCTCTTCACCTCCCTCTCTTATATTTTCATATTTCATGTTCTTCCCTGTTTTGTTGAAAGTTCTTACTCTGTTCTTCTTGAGTCAGTTACTCACGAAGAACATTGTGTTTGTGTTATAGTCTCACCAAGAACAGATATAACGAGAGATAGAATTGAGACAGAAGACGATAATTTCACGTGAGCCTTCACTGAAAGTTCTTTAGTTGAATGAGAATCGAGACCTTAGATCTTGAGTAGCGGACTCACTAAGAACACGAAATTGAAAGCAGATGAGAGATTATGTTTAAGTGGAAATTAATCACGTCACATTGACATATGTTGAAGAGCAATACACCCACACGCTCCTTGAGAACACAATCTCAGTTGAGCAAACACGTAATTCAACTCAGCCTCACAAAACCCTAATTGAATTACAATCACGAGATTCTTCTCTAAACCTCACCAACTTATTCTCTCTCTTTTTCTGCCCCCAAAACCGTCCCTCTACCTTATCTTAACATCTCATATATATAGTTATCGATTTACATAAAACAATATCTTTAAAGATATAATTTCTTTAAAGATTAAATCCTAGTAACCGACTTAGATATTAAACAGAAAATATATTCTCTAGATTATCTACTAAAGATAAAATCTGTGCAAAATATATTTAGAGACAGTTAGACACGGCAAGATCTTCTCTTGGCAGCTCAATACCTTGATCGGTAAGGTACCTCCCTAGGTCAGGTCAAGACTCAGATCTCTGTGTCATTTACTCAGTTTGGTCAATCAATACTTTTTCATTAACATTTGTTCCACACATAAAATTACTACATGTCATTCTAGGAGAAAGTCTTAGGTTTTGCCTTCTCTTTTGCCTTCTAGTTTATCTTTATTTATCTAGTGCTTGCATGTTACATTTTTTGTTAATGTTCTGCTCATTTCGTAGTTAGATTATGGTATTGGTTTGATGCTTGCTCTCATCTGTGGATCGATTGAGAGTCGACTGAAACTAGAGCTTGGGGATGATGTATGATTGCATCAATAAAGGGGTAATTACAGTCCTGAGAGGGAGTTGAGGAGGAATACTCGATTGATGTTGGTTACAACATGCATTAGAAAAATAGGATGGTGAATCAAGCAACAATCAGAGATCAGAAGTGGGTGACTTCTTCTAGGCTACATATCAGGAGATTTTTCTCCGTTGTTCTTCTCCTTTTGGTTCTTATAGTCTTGTCCAGGAAATCTGTAATGGTTTCACTTCTGAGTTTGCTGTTGTATCCATCAAAAATAATAGTGCACAACTTCTTTCTATTAGAGGTTCCGCATCACAGCAGTAAGATCGTCAAGGGGCGGATCTTGATCGTACTAGTGGGATGTAGATGCTGCACCAACAAGAGATGACTATTCTGTTTGTTGCATATCAGCAAACTCAGGTGGAGTATGAGTGGCTGGTTTTGGGGCGGGCAGTCTTCTTCTCAATTCAGGGTGAATGGTGGCTTTTTTTCAGCGACAATAGTGGAGATTAAATCGGATGACAATAGTACATATTGTTTCGCTTATGTGTCTAGGAGTAGTCGGGGTGTATATTAAACCAGTATTATCTTGTGATCGGGAGAAGCGTTCAAGGCTTTAATGGCCAACAAATGGTGATAACTGCTGGTCGATTCCAGGTCTTCTCAAGCAACTTCCTAGGTGGAATCAGTTGCAATTAGCAGCTAGTCTATTCGTCATGTTTACCTCATTTCACTCTCGGCTTTTAAGACTCTTGGTAGTTTGTCTAGTCTATAATGATCATACTATGTTATCTTAATGAAAGTTGAGGCTGGTGGTTTCAAAAAATATATATAATCTTTATCATCTGAGTTAACTCACTGAATAAAAAATATTTATGTCTAAAAAGTTACCACTGCATAGAGTTCTCCTCATCCTCTCACTGTTTCAAACAGAAACAATTACATACAAAAGTAAAATAGAGTACCATCAGAGCATATGCAGAACTCTACAAAAGATGAAATATGATAATATCGTAATTCTTTCTTCAAGCAGTAGCGACAAGACAAGCCTAACTTTGCAACACTGGTAGCAACTTTCTCTAACTTTAACTCGATCATTTGGGGAATCTGAGCAAAGTTTGATTTGAAAGAAAACAAAGGGACGGATGAAGATGATAAATTCAATTATGGTGGATAGGATGAAGGACGAAAGACTTACCAGGTGTATACGATATTGATAACTGATGAGCAGAATGTTCAGTATTAACAAAATTAGGATGTAGTAGAAAGAGGATTAGGGTTTTCAAGAGTTAATTACCTTGTAAGAAGAGATATGAAAATAACCCGTGGGGTTGTGTAACGTATTAAGGAATATATATACAAGAGTGTGTACAAGAGTAAATGACTAAGATAACCCTATACAATATATTATAACAACCACCCATAATCGAAATCGAAGGTCACGGAGGCAGAGACTGGTTCGAAATGCTAAGAATAAGGGCGTGGGAAGGCCCTTTGTCATAATGTCCGCAAATTGACTAGTGGTGGGGACGTGCAAGACCCGGGTTGGCCTAACGCAACCTTGTCACGAACAAAATGAATGTCGATTTCAATGTGTTTGGTGCATTGGTGTTGAACCGGATTGAATGCCATGTAGACTGAGCTGACATTGTCGCAAAAAACAATAGTGGCGCGTGTGGGTGGGGCATGTAGCTCATGCAGAAGTTGGCGTAGCCAGCAAGACTCTGCGATGGCGTTAGCGACAACACGGTACTCAGCCTCATCACTTAATTGGGAGAAGGTGGTCTGGCGTTTGGAGGACTAGGAGATGAGGTTGTGGCCAAGATACATGCAGTAGCCAGAGCGAGGTAGAGTGATGAGTTTTTGGACATCCGACCCAATCGGCATCGGAGTATACTGTTAACTGGTCTGCAAGTGTTTGGGACAATCTGAAGGCCCAAGGGGAGTGTGCGTTTAAGATAACACAAGATACACTTGAGGGAGGTGTAATGTGCTTGGGGGGGATCATGCATGTGAAGACAACATTGTTGAACTGCGTAGCTGAGGTCGGGGCGGGTGAAGGAGAGATACTGAAGAGCTCCTGCAGGAGAACGGTAGGCGGTGGGATCGCTGATTTTCAGGCTAGCGGAGGAGCCAATCTTGGCGCTGATTTTGACTGACGTCTTGCACGACTAGCAATTGTGCAGCTGGAGAATGTCAGTTGCATATTTTGTTTGATTGAGGTCAAGTCCAGAGGAGGTGCGGACAACGAAGATGCCCGGGAAATAGTAAAGAGGACCGAGATCGGTCATTGAGAATTTAGAATGAAGAGCAGTGATGATTTTATGGAGAAAGGGAGTGATGGAGGCCGTGAGAATGATATCGTCGACGTATACGAGGAGGCGAGCTTGGTGGGTGTGGCGACGGAAGACAAAGAGGGAATGGCCGGTTCGACTCCGGGTGAAGCCTAGGCGGGTGATGAAGGTAGCGAAGCGGTTGTACCAGGCACGTGGGGCTTGTTTGAGGCCGTAGAGCACTTTACGGAGGCAACAAACATGATTAGGAAATTTGGGATGAACAAAGATGGGTGGTTGTTGACAAATAAACACCCTCATCCAGGGTACCTTAGATGAAGGCTTTTTAACGTCAAGCCGGTAGATTGGCCATTTCGGGGGACGACGAGGGAGAGAATGGTGCGGATGGTAGTAGGTTTGACGATGGGAGAGAATGGTTTATCGTAGTCTAGACATGGTTCGTGGGAGAAGCAACGAGCGACCCATAGAGATTTGTAGCGGAAGAGATTCTCAATGGCGTCGCATTTGTGACGAAAGATCCATTTTTCAGAAACGACATTAGCATGGGTGGGCAAGGGACAATATTCCATGTGTGGGTTTTTTTATCAAGGCGTTGTACTCATCTTGCATAGACCGTAGGCAATTTGGATTGTTGAGGGCAATGAGAGGAGGGGAGTGGGACGGTGGTGGCATGGAGATCGTAAATGATTTTGGGTTTGATAATTCCTGATTTGGACCGGGTGGTCATGTGGTGTGTGGAGGTGGTGTGAGAGGTAGATGGCTCGGTCGAGGGAAGATGTGGGAAAGAGGAGGGGACATGGGCATGGGAAAAGTCTGGGGAGATGGGCTCGGTGGGGTGGGATGTGAGATCCAAAGGAGAGAGCGGGGGGAGGGAGATGTGGGTATAATCGTGAGCTGGTGGACTATAAGGAAGGGGAACAGGTTTTGTGTTGGTGGGCCGGGAGTGGAGGGACTTGAGTTGGCAGGTGGGGATATGTGGGTAGTGGGGCCGACTGGAGTGATGGGTGAGATGAGATTAGATGGGGTAGGAGTAGGCCTAGACTTTAAGGTGGGTGTGAGGGGGGACGGTTAAGATAGGCGGGCGCCAAAAAGTGAGGGAAAAGGCAGTTAGGGTTGTTATGGGAGTGGAGTTATGAGTGGGAGAGGATAATAAGGTATTAGGTGAGAGAGTGAAGGTGAAGGATGAGGGGACGGGTTGTTAGAGTTGGATAAGGGGGAGTGGTATGAGACGGAGGGGTGGTGATTTTGAGGAAATGTCAATAGTGGGGGTAGATTTTTTGGGCGGGACTGACGTGGAGGCATGGGTAAGGTATTTTCACTTCAATAAAGACACTAGTGCAGAAAATGTTTTTTACCACGGTTATTTTGCCTAAATACCACGGTTAGAAACCGTGGTTTATACTCGCGTGGTATATCGAAAAATGGCTATAAACCACGGTTTGAAACCGTCGTTTAAAAGCCAGATTATAAACCACGGTTCCGCTACGACCGTCGTTTAAAGCCCATTGTGTCGCGGGAATCAGACGATTTTGTACGACGGTTTGGCTTAATAACAGTGGTATATAATGTTTTTATACGACGGTTTTGGACAGAAACCGTGGTATAAAATGTACATTATACGACGGTTTTCTACTAAACCGTGGTTTATAACGTCGTTCCATTGAGTTTTAAACCACGGTTTTAAGTTAACCGTGGTTTTGTTTTTCTTTTTTTTTGTTTTTTTTGTTTTTTTAGCCTCTACCATGTGTTTTCCAACACAACCCAATTTACAATCTCATATACAACCTGTATAGGGCATCCAACTGGTATTGCCCCTTGATAACCAACCACACTACATGACCATAAACCAGTTGCCAGTTTGAATTGCAACATTGAAAACGAATTGCAAACAAAACTTTCAAAAATAAGAGAGAGTTGAACTTTACAAACTTTGAGAGTCTATGTTGCTTCAGCACAAACAAAAGTGTAAGTCTAACTACACTAGCTAGGGATAAGATCTAAGAAACGCTCAAGTAATTTTTACACCAAAACTGCGATAAATGATCTCTTACAAAGTCCAGATCCACTTTGGAATACGTAACCCCCGCATTTGTGAAAAAAGAAATGATTTGTCCATAAAAATAAACTGACCATCATTAGTACACATAATTTTATTTAAAATGCAATAACTTTAACTACAACTTTGATTAATGGGTTACCTTGTCATCATCCTCAAGCGTGACAATATTTTGTACAATCTCGTACATGTACCGCATCACGTAATAGCCACAGCTCTGTGAATCAGGCTGTTTAGGACATAGTCATCACACCATCCATGGATTACCAACTTTAGACAGATCAAGAAATTTAAACGTTTAACTTTAATACAAAAATGCATGCATAAATTAAATGATTACTTACACGTATGTATTGGAAGTTCAAGATGGAGAATGGTTTCTTCTCATCACTTAAACCAAGCTTATGCCCCCTGCATAAATACAACATTTTAAAATGAAGCCATTTATTGCCAATAATCCAGGACAAGCTTAAAATAAATACAAAATGCATTAAAATTTTAAATACTCACTTCTTCAAATATTTCTCTACAGTGATCTCTCGAAGGTCATCAGCGCCCAATGGGTCTAGTATCAACACATGAGGTGTCGATACACAACACCATCAACATCCAATGATTGCTACCACAGGTAAAACAAAGAATTTTTGTAGAACAATATTTTTAATTTATCACATAATGTAATTAGGAAGCAAAAAATTCCAGTTATTGTGTACTTACATCTGATGATATGGGATCAGAAAATATTTGCTTCTTCTTCGCATCGCAGTACAAAAACCCTGCCTCACGTGCTATGCACATCCTTGCTCATCCAATGCGGCCTGACTTGCTGACATCAATTGCGGACACAAGAAAGAGATGGCAAATAATCTCTTGCTCGCTAGCAGTCTACTAGTCAAACACCTAAACAACATTTTTTCATAAGATATGTTAAATAGCTTAAAAAAATGAAAGATAATTTTATAATTTAAAAGATACTTACACACAATAGTCCTGAATCATAGAGATGTTAAGCAGGTCTCCCATCGAAAATTCTCTTAGATCGCTCACGGTAATCATCAGATCTCTGGGCTCAGGGGAGTGGAAAACATGCTTAGACACTTTCATGTTGAAGTTGGTGACAAACTACGGCTTCGTCATGAAAAAGTCATACAATATTTTTTGTTTGACTGTCAACTTCTTCAGATACTTGGGTGTCAGAATGGGGGATCTCCTAGGAGTCATATCGAAAGGTTTCACCACTTCCTTTCTCACACTCTGACTCTCCTCATTTGATTTCACAACTTCCTTCCCCTTATCCACTTTCCTCTTCTTAACCGGTCTTAATTCCTTATCAATCTAATAGTATACAAAATTTAAATAATAAACATATCAGTCAACAGTCAAGTTAAAAACTAAACAGTAAGCATGTAAATAGTTTACCTTGTCACTGACATCAATGAGAGAATATGGCCATGGAACAACTGAAGATTGTGCTTGACCTATTTTACTCCATTGATTCCACTCCAACGGAAGCGGAGAGTCCTCATGGCCTCACACAATGTCGTCTACCATCACACGAGCGTGAAGAGGTGTGATGAGCTTGAAATGTACTACACTGTTCGGTCCGGTCGGTAAAACCCGACCATATGCAACATGCACAGTCTCACCATCCAACACTTGAAACAGATGGCATGATTTAGCCACCTACATCAACTCACAACAGTAAGCAAGGTAATAAAATTATATTGTTTTAAAAGTAATGTTAAAATAACTAAGGAGGAAAAAAGAACAAACCGGAAGGTTTTGATAAGGAAATGTGTCTCTGGTAGAAGAAGAAGGTGGAGGATGATCCACCATCGGAGTATCCGCCGTCATGGTAGGAGCAGACGTCGGTGTAGGATCATCGACCATCATAGTATCCGCCGTCGTGGTAGGATCCGGAGCAGACGTCGGTCTAGCAGTAGGTGCCGGTGTAGGAGACGCGGCCATTGTCGATGTCTCCGCCGTCGCGGTAGGAGCAGACACCGGTGTAGGAGTAGGTGTCGGTGTAGGAGTATGCACCTGGTCCAATACTAAAGCCTCAAGTCTTCGCAGGCGCTCCTTGTAGGCTTGACGCTCCTCAGCGTGACGTCGCTCCTGCTCCTGCACCCGTGCATCCACCATTCTCTCTATCATTTCAGCCTGTGATACTCTCGATCGAGATGATGGAAACACGTCTTTTTGGCGAACTTCCCCTCCTAGCCCCCGCACTCGCCCTGGATGATCCTTTTGCCCAAGGGCCTTATTTAGTGGATCATCCTGAGACGGAGGGACCGAACCATCTCCCATCGCTCAGTAGATCCAGACTATTTTAAATTACAAAAACATTAGAAATGAACTTACTAATTAGTAAACAACAACTTTTAAAAATATATACTTACAATCTTTGAAGCCAACTCAGCAGTCTCGCTCTGCGGGAACACATATACTCCCTCGTCATTTTTCTTCATGCGACCCAGCATAAATGTCTACACCCTACTTGCATCGTCAACATTATCAATAACAGACTGAGTGCCGTCTTCATTAGTTTTCGTCAGTAGGCCCTCGCTCTTCCACTTCTCCAAGCGCCCCGTATATCCAGCTCACCCCATGAAGTGCTTATATATGTATTCTTCGCCTAGTTACGTCTCGCTTGTTCTTGATGTAACTGTTACAAAATTTGTATATTTGTAAGTTATACATAATAATAAAAATATTTGTTAAATTTTATTCCTTAAATAATTAAGAAAAAATAATTGTAAAATACCTTAAACTCTTCAGTCTGGCGATAGTCGTAGAATATCTTCCAGTCCTCCTCCGTGATCATACCATCATACACTACCCACGGCGGTGACCTCTTGGAGCCCGCTTTGGTAATCCAACCATCTACCAACCGATGCTTGAACTGTCGCAGCGATGTCGTTAGAAGTGATTCAATCTTCGTCCGAATTTCATCCGCGACTTTGTACCCACGGATTGCAACCAGAAGTAAGTGCTGCAGCAGTACATGATAGTCGTGAGACTTCATCCCTACCAATTTAAGATCAGACATTGATACCAAACTTGATATGTTCGATGAGTAACTAGATGGCACTTTAATATGACGAAGAGAACTACAAAAACTTATTTTCTCTTCTTTGGATAATGTATAACAAGCGGGAGGCAGGAATGTTCTTTTCCCTCTTTGTTGTGGCGCGAGTTATTCTCGTATACCCAATTCAACCAGATCTTTTCTACCCTTCAAATGGTCTTTTGTCTTTCCTTTCACGTTTAGTAGTGTCGCAGTTACACTTTCACCAATGTTTTTCTCCACGTGCATAGCATCAATGCAATGTCTCACCTCTAAATGTTGCCAATATTCAAGTTCCCAAAATATTGATTTTTTCTTCCAGATGCTCTTTTCAGTGGCTTTAATTGGTGAACCGAAGTTGTTTACAACATTCTTCAACTGATTGTAAGTCTCAGCGGCAGATAGTGGTGGTCGTGCGACTGCATGATCTGTTTCTCCATCAAACTCTTTTGTCATCTTACGGTATTTGTGACCTTTTGGGAGGAATTTCCGATGGCCCATGTACACATTTTTCCCACTGTGTTTTAATCGTATACTGCAAGTTCTATCTCCACATATAGGGCACGCTAGAGCTCCTTTAATTGTGTATCCTGAGAGGTTGCCGTATGTAGGGAAATCGTTGATTGTACAAAACAACATAGCCCGGAGCGTGAAGTTTTTCATACCGTATGAATCATACATTGTCGCACCTTCATTCCACAACAATTGTAAATCGTCAATAAGTGGTTGCAAAAACACATCAATTTTGTTTTCCGGTTGTTTTGGACCCGATATCAACAGAGAGAGGAGAATATGTCTGGGTTTCATACACAACCATGGCGGCAGATTGTATATTGTCAATAAAACAGGCCAAGTACTGTGTATACTGCTCAAAGTGCCATAAGGGTTCATCCCATCAGTGCATAAACCAAGTCTTAAGTTCCTTGGGTCTGTACCGAATTGAGGGTATATTCTGTCAATGTTTCTCCATTGTGGTGAATCGGCTGGATGTCTCAATTTACCATCATCCTTTCTATGGGTAGCATGCCATCGGAGGTTCTCAGCATCTTTCTGAACTGCAAACAAACGTTTGAATTGGGGAATTATTGGTAGATGCCACAACACCTTCGCAGGAGAACCCACTTTAGTGCTTATGTGGTTTCTCTCACCCTTTTTGACATAGCGTGATTCCCCACATTCAGAGCAATGGTCATCCAACTCATTCTCCTTCCAGTACAACATACACCCATTTGGACAAGCATGTATTTTTTTATATTCCATACCCATCGGACACATTAACTTCTTTGCTTCATAAGTTGTTGTGGGTATCACATTGTCCTTTGGTAGTACATCCTTCAGCAGTTGTAAAAGATCTATAAAACTGACATCACTCCATCCATATCTCGCCTTCAAATTGAATAGTTTTAGGACAACGCTCAATTTGTTTTATGTTTGTGTATCACATCCACTGTACAACGGTTCCTTTGATGCTTGCATCAGATTTTCAAATGTTTTGGGTTTGTTGGAAAAATGTTGTTCAACATCTTCCATCATTGCATTAAGGTCCTCCTGATCATCTGAATCACTAACTAGTGAATCATCTTGAGTATCCCCAAAATGGTGTGAAGCATCAATTTCTGATTGTTCTGCAACGACGTTATCAGCACATTCAAACACTTGTACTGAATGTTAACCATGCAGTATTGTTATGGCTTCATAATCTTCTGTAAACCCTCTACGAATCAGCTGATCCTTAATCTTGTCCACACCTCGGTATTTGAAGTCTTTCTTGCAATCGACACAAGGTCATCGAATATATCCCTTATCCCTTGGTTTAAGATTGTCAACAAGGACTTTGCAAAATTTATTGACCCCTTCTAGGTACTTGATGTCCAATATGTCACTGTACATCACTGAGCGCTCCATCTCCTTTTTCAACACACACCAGATGTCGTGAACTCATTCCATTGATCTCCTCTTTTTTTATTTACAGATTCAACAACCTAAACCTATCCAATCACCTTCGATCTCACCTAGGAACAAGTTAATAATATACAGTAGTTCAGTGATAATTTCGGCAGCATTACCCTACAGTTCTCCTAGTGTAGATATATATATATATATATATATAATCGTTTCAATTCACATATATATATATGTACACTAGAAGAACACTAGGGTAATGCTGCTGAAATTATCACTAAACTACTGTATATTATTAACTCATTCACATCCTAGATGGTGAGATCAAAGGTCATTGGACAGTCCCAACAGGGACTATCTAAGACATACCTCTATCAGGTAAATCTCAGACAGGTAATTCTATGTTTGAATTGATTTTCCATTGTTTAATAGAAAAACAAAAATAAATTGAAACGTTTTAAATACCAACCTGATGAGTACTGGATGGTCAGCTAGCGCAGACACACAGAAGAGGAGAAGTAGGCAAATGCTCTTGCGCGTAGTATATAACACTTATTCAATGAAATTAGAATAAAGTTAAATTCTTGAAAAATTTGGCATGACCTTTATGTATTTTTAGGTACTCCACACTTTTTTATATATGCAAATCCAAACACAATAACAACATTCTCAGCAAAACGCACACAATAAACATCTTCAGAATGGGAAGCATGCATATATTTATGTCAAGCAGCAGCAGTTTAGAGTAGTAGATCACTCAAATTAATAAGCATGCCACTAAAATATAGAACTTCCAGAATCATAATTAAATTCGAGTATTATACCAGTTCGATTTGTTTGCTCCCCTCGCTTCTTCATATGATTCTGGTCGAGCTCGAAGCAACTGGAAATCGTCGGTTCAAGAAAATAGTTAGTGCATGAGGAGGTAAAAACTACATAAAAATGTAGCTTAGATATATTAAAAAATAATCAATTGGGATGTTTTGGTTACGTCAAGATAATTAATCAATTGAATCTAAAATAAGTAAGTTTAGTTCACAAGAAAAGGAAATTAATTGCTAGCACTATGCCCAGAATACTACCGTGGTTCAGATCAGACAAGACGGTGCAGAGGTGATGTGCGTGGCAGCAGTTAGGGCGACAACCGGTCTCGTCAGATATTCAAGACTGTGACTTCAATCAAGAAATGATAAGTTCGTCTTAAAAGTTATAAAACAATCAAAAATGGTATTGTGCAAGAGATGAAAAAATTTAAACTGTGAGTAATTCTATGTTTGAATTTATTTTCCATTGTTTAATAGAAAAACAAGAATAAATTTGAAACATTTAAATACCAACCTGATGAGTACTGATGGTCAACTAGCGAGAGGTAGAGGACGAAGAAACGGGATGTAGTAACACCTAATGATATTACGATAAGTTCATAATAAAAAAAAACATGAATAATTGAACAAATGAACAAACAAATAAATTTTGAACAAACCATGTTTTTGAATCATTCTTAAAATACAAACCTAGTGAGTAGTGATGGTCAACTCGGAAATGGGATGGAAGAGGAATTTTTCAACTGTAGTAACACGCACCTATCCAATGAAATTAGAATAAGGTTAAATTCTGGAAAAAATTTGGCATGACCTTTGCTTATTGTTAGAGACTCCACACTTTTTTTAAGCAGAAACAAACACAATATCAGCATAATAGCAAGCTAAGAGGTGCATTCTACATCACACACCTTACTTCAAGGATTCACTACATACCACAGCACCACTAAGAATGCAGTGCAAATGATAAAACTTCACAAGTCAAGACCAAACCATATATATCATACTAAATAGCATCATTCAAGTACACTCGTATCTCTATCATCTTAATCTGTACATTTTTAATATTCATGCATTTGATTGATGAATTCCTTTGTATTTCACAAGTTCAAATTCAATTTTTCCTTACATGTATACGTGTCAGATTAAGCTAGCTAGGTTTAAACAGATATGATGCGTTTGGACCTATTTAAACAATTTAGCACAATGCACCTCGAAAGATAGAGATGTTGTGGGTTTTGTGGATTCCTATCTTTTGTTTATCAATGGTTATAATTATTTATTGGCACATTTTCAGTTTTCAAACAGATTATATGGATGATGATAGAGCATAGGATTCCGGGCACAATATGTGGAGAAAACATTATCTCTTGATGATATGAGCAGTTTAAAGCATGTATGGAACAAAGAGCTTTGTAAGAAAAGCCATAACTTCGACTTTGACAAAATAACAGTTGAATCATGTGTACGTTCACTAAAGAGCTTTTATAAACCCATAACTACTACCATCACTAATAAAAGGATCAGCGTAAAGTTTTCTGCATTACAAACCTTGACGCTGAGATACTTGAGGAGCTTTAAATATCTTCTGAAAGGGAATGTAAATCTGGAATTTCCTGTATTGAAAAATTTGGGATTAATAAACCTCTCAAAGATGAATACATTTGCTAGTGTGAAGGGACAAATTCAAGATGGTGCATTAGTACCGTTATTCCATCCGGAGGTAAATTAATGGTTGCTGAAGAAATTGGAATTCTATGTTTAT
Organism: Limonium bicolor; assembly: GCA_023374045.1. Lineage (NCBI taxonomy): Eukaryota > Viridiplantae > Streptophyta > Magnoliopsida > Caryophyllales > Plumbaginaceae > Limonium > Limonium bicolor. Next base: position 7,550,149 of record CM041783.1, read on the forward strand.
ATATAGTAGTTGTTTTGCCTATTTATTCTCAACTTTTTTTTCACAGATATTATTTCCCGCCCTAGAGGTATTGAAGCTGAAGAAGCTACCAAGAGTCGACCAACTATGGAGTGTCACAACGTCCGAAAAGTTCCCTAATTTGCAATGTGCTACTACGGCTCATATGCCTAACATAAGGCACCATTCTAATGAAGAAACTGTCTACTTTGAAAGCATTGTGGAGGTCAAAATTGAAAGTTGTGAAAATTTGAAGTGCTTGTTCTCTTACAAAGAAACCACTTCTCCCCTCCAACTTCAATGAAGACCAAGATATGGCGCTTTTCAATGGGAATGTAAGTGATTCTTTTGTTATATATATAATTATTAAGTGGGAAATAAATAGTAGTATTTCATTTTGTTTTTTCTTACTCTATATATATGTTGGCTTTATAAATTAATGTTTCATCTCTTTTATGTGTCATATAACTGCCACTAACAAGTAAAAATAGTAACACCTGTAGAAATCTCCAACCATATATAACTACCGCACCTTATTTTTTTTATCAATGGGCTACAGCAGTAGCATTACATATGTAACCAGTACTGGTTTTTTAGCTAAGTACACACTTACCCATCATAAAAACAAGCACATACCCCAGTATATTCCCTCGGTACACAAATCACACATCGACAAACAATACCGCACCTTACAAAACCAGATTCGAAATATATATAGAGATGGAGGAGAAACCTTACTTTTAATCGGAAGAACTGGCGGCAAGTGGGGCGGAACTGGTGGCGCAGACCGTCGGAGCTAGGCGTGGTCGATCTCGTCTGGCGCGGCTTGTCGATGGCGAACTGGATTGGCGATGGAGAAGCTGGGACGAAGCAGAGGTGGGCAACGGCGGGTTAACGACAGCGAGGGTGGTGGGGAGGTGGTGGGGCGACGACGAGTTGAGGAGCTACGGGGAAAAATCACCAGAGAAATTCAGAGCAGAGAGAGGGAAAATCGAGCGAGGAAGAAGAAGAAAGGTCAGGGCCGGGGTTTTAAGTTAAAGAGTTTTAAACGACGGGTCATTCAAAAACCGTCGTTTAAATTCGTCACTGAACCAGTTTTAAACCACGGTTGTTCAATAACCGTCATTTAAAATGTTACGAGGCGCGATATAAACGACGGTTACCCGGTAACCGTGGTTTATTTTATCACCGCCGAAACTATAAACGACGGTTTCTTACAAACCGTCGTTTATTAGTGCCTAAAAACCACGGTTCTCTGACCAACCGTCGTATAATGTCTCACGGTCAGATGTTTTGTGACGGTTTTCTTGTAAACCGTGGTATATAATGTTTAAACCACGGTTCCCACTAAAACCGTGGTTTAAATGGCGTCACATAAAATCTTTTTTCTACTAGTGAGATATGAACATCATTAAATAGTAAAACTAGGACAAGACAAAAAAGATAAGGGGTTTAAGCACGAAAAAGTATATCAATTATCGGGTGCATCAGAGGCATGGGTAGGAGAGCGAGTAACTGGAGATAGAGGGTGGGGAATTGCTGTGTGGTGGGCTCGTGTGAAGTAAGTGGTGGTGGGGGGAGGGGGTGATGGCATTATCCGAAAAGAAGGGAAGGGAAACAGACGAGAATGGTGTGTAAGAGTATGGAAAAACCGACTCGGATAGGATTATTTTTTGTGTAGCCAAGTCGAGACAACTGAAACCAAGAAAAATGCATGGAGTGGTACGGGGTTCAAGTTTATGTTTGGTGACAGCGGACAAGTTTCGGTAGCAAGACATCTGAAAGGACGCAGATGAGAGTAGTTTGGGGAGCATCGATGAAGAAGAGTGTAGGGAACCTGGTGAGCGGCTGATACCATGTAAGAAGAGATATGGAAATACCCTATGGGATTGTGTATCGTATTAAGGAGTATATATACAAGAGTGTGTACAAGAGTAAATGAGTAAGATAACCCTATACAATATATTCTAACATACCTAAATCTCAGCTTCTGAAATTTGTAAATCCCACCTTTCACGCAACTGTGAGCCCAATTTCAATACATGATATTGCTGAAACACCGGTTTGGCCATATAAACCGCCGTTCCATTCCGTATTTTGCAACAGTACTGGTGTATTAACAGTTGTTGTCTTTGACGTTTCCTAATTGCATTAAGTTATCATTAATCAGTTAATACAGGAAGATATGAGCAATTCTATGATCAGATGAGCTAAGCCTAGAGCAACTTGTATGCTAATAATGCATATTTTTTTTTTTGAAGAAAGATAAGCTGGATTAATAAAATCAAATATTTACAACCTAAGAGCCAAAACTATAACATCTGCAACAGACTGCAGATAAACATTCACGACTAAACTCTCAGAAGTTCAAGCAAATCAAACCTCTTACAAACTCTATAATTTTTTCTGGTGAACTGTACCCGAAACCTACCCCATCTTAGTTTCAACTCCAATTTGATATCTACAACACATTGTTTCCAGTCAGGGACAGCATCAGCAAAGATCGCTCCATTCCTCACTTTCCAAATCTGATAAACCACAACACCCACAGCAGCACACCGCAGCTTATAAACCAACCCATTTTTGCACCTGGATCTCCACAAACAAGCCATACAGTCAGAAAAACGAGTCGGTAGCCTGCAGTCCAGCCAGATATGAATAACATCTATAAACACCCGTTTACTGAAATCACATTCAAAAAATAAGTGATCCCGAGTTTCTTCTTGCCCATAGAATATACAATCTGCAGCAATATTTAAGTTCCATCTGCGCAATCTATTCTTACTAGCCAAGCGATTGTGACAAGCCAACCACCAAGTAAAGGAGGCGTGAGGGGTGCAGTAGTTTGACCAAAGGATCAAATCCCAACCTTCTTCAGGTTGAGGAGGATGAATAATCTCAAACACCTTGCGCACATTAATGAAACCACGATCCTCATATTTAAATAATGCATATTTTTTATGTTGTAGTAATCTTAATTTAAAAATATATATATTAAATAATACTGCGCGATAAGGAGATGTATACATTACGTATATGTACCAAAATGTACGTCTAAGCTAGTTTAAAGATAACTCAAATATCCGTTAAATAATAAAACTCAAACCCGGAGAGATCAAATTAACCCGGTCAACTTGTATAAAATGTACTCGTCATGTTTATTACGCAGCTTATACATAATCAAGCACTAAAAGCCAACCCCCAAGTCTTTGGGGGGATTTTAATCGTTCACTTTAAATGTTATCCTGAGATTGATCCACCAGCTATATGTATATTGTCATTGTTTGTTGTTACGCACTAATACATATACTAATTCCCACTTGATAACCCGGTCGGTGACATATCATATGTCCGGTTTTTGTATTGGAGTGAGGATCGATCAAGGTAGACTGGGAAAAAAATAGGCATATATGTTACTGAAACACCCCTGAACATTTAAACGCATAAAATCATAACCCGTTTTATAATTCGGACATAAAGTAACGTACGAACAATCTAAACGCGCGACGACGTTATATATTAATATAGTCACGTACTTGTACAAAAAACTACATGTACGTAACGTTACGATATTGTAACGTTGTGATAAAAATGATAACGTCGCATAACTTGGTAACAATAAATAAATAAATATAACGCGATATATTATATGGTCTTACGTATGTAAATATACTTGTACGTATAAATGACTAGCAACGTATACCATTAATAACGCGACATAGTATATAGTCGCTAATACATATAAATAAACATGTATATAGCATTAAAAAAAAGGGGAAAAGGAAAAGGGATTTGCTCCCGCTAAGATTCGAACCCAACCCAGTACCTCTCATACCCTTCCTAAACGTCTTAACCGGTTGAGCTGTGCTCATATTCAGAAGCAAACTGAACTTCTAAGCACAAGAGTAGTAATACATATCATTAGATGAATTAACTACCAATCTACCTAAACTACGGATTAAATGCCCAAGAACCTAATGCCCCACTATCCTTTCCTGTCTCCCACCATCGGTTTTCTCCTTCATCAGTATATACAAATACCGTTTTTTTTCTTCCAATCAGTGCACACCTCAAGTCCTAGAACAGCAACAAGTGCACTTGCCTTTCTTTCTCGATCAGTACAACACGTGAAGCCACTGCATACCTCATCCATACCGGTTTCAAAAAAAAATTCCCTCAACGACAAACCCCACGTTCTTCAACTGCACATCGCATGCTCTGGGAAGGAAAACAAAGACATACCCATCAGGGTTGCTTCTGTTTCAAATTTCTACACCTCAAAAACGGTGTAAGCCGACAACAAAATATGGAGCCAATGTCGCAGACCTTCACACCATCATCTCTGAGTTTCTCCCACATTCCTCCTCTGTGGCAGGACTTCAGTGTTGTAAGCTCTCCTTTTTCTCCCCTCGTTTACCCGAGACTGTGGTCCAAAACGGCATGGAAATGCACTGAGAATTCCCAAGTGAATACACTCCATCTCTTCTCAGTTTCTGCACAAGGTAGTTTTTCAAACTGATCCACATTAATACTACATTCTCCCTCTGTTGGGTCGGTCCGAGAATCCAAACATGATCTTCCCTAACTTCTTTTTGTCATACGCAAGACCTTGCATGCCAACTACCGATAAAGCCTTGGGGTAATCATAAAACTCAGTCCCCCTCAAGAACTGCCAAGATAAGACTGAGAGTTCAGAGAGAAAAACATGTTGTTTCAGTCCTCTCATTCTTTTCTATTTTCCTGTCCGAGAATCTCTGCAGTCTAACTCATCTCCTTCTCCATCTTTGCTTAACTCCACCTGGAAATTTAACCCTTGAAGAGTGCATCAAGATCCCACTAACAACAGCTCATTTCTGTTTCAAAAAGAAACATAGACAGGTAAAACTTCAATCAGTTCTCCACGACCTGTTTCATTTGGTTTGTCAAGACTAACTTCTAGGTAACCTTTCCTCAGTTGTTTGTCGAGTGACCCAGGAGCTGGAAGCCTCGTTGGGGCCCAGATACAACCAAGGGAAGACAGCAAAGATAAAGAGGTGAGCCATCTCTAAACTTAAGACATCAACAGAAAACAAAAGAGAATGGACCTGTAAATTTCAAACTGGTAATCACTTCGAATTCTGTAACATATACCCTTAGTATACTAGCTGTCTGGCCTGGTATTGAGCTAATAAAACACTTACAACAGTATAGATGTATCTGTCTAATCTATCTAAGCGTGAGAGGGCAGAAGGAAAAGAAACAGAAAGCTGTTAGCAACTTGTAAGAACAGAAAACAAATGCATGTTTATGTCTTCTGTTCCTGTTACAACTTCAGTAGCATTACCTTGCTGCTTTGGGTATGGTGGGGTGGCGGTGAATTATAATGACTCGGCTCAAGTTAACATTGCTAGGCAAGTTGGGAGGAATTGGAAAAAATAACCAAATCGTAAACAAAAGAAAAAGAAACCTGGTAGCACAGCAGAAAAGGGAAGAAGGAGAGTAGTGTGCAGAGATGGAGTTCTGTAACAATGGGTTCTGTTTATTAAATGTCTAGGAATATTACAGATTTGGTACTGGGTTAGTAATACACCTGTAACAAGGTTGGGTCTCTGGTCTAAGTTATCAGTGCATAAGAATGTTTACAAAGAAAAGAAAGAAACTAACCTAATGCATCTGTAGAATGAAAACACTGAAGTAGCTGTAACAGTCCCTATCTTACAGTTTATTCTCAGTTTTAATTTCTGAATGTCTTGTTTCAGTTTAAACATGTTCAGTAAGAGTAACAACGTTGTTTGAGGGTTAGACTTATCACAACACTTCACTTAGTAGTTAACCTCATAGTGGTTAGAACAAAAAAAAAACAGATAGCAACTTAATAAAACAAGAAACAAACGCATCAGTATGCTGTCTGTTAGTGTTGCAGTTTCAGGAACTTGGTTTTCTGTATAAATAAAATCGGAGAGGGTTAAACAATATTGTTGGGAAGCTGTGATGAAGTTGAAACTCTGATGGTACACTGAGTTAGTTGGGTAAGCATTTTTGGAAAAAATTTATGAGTCAAACTCATGGATAACAAAAGAAATAAAAAAAAAAGAGTTTCAAACCTGGTGTGTTAGTGTTTCTGATTTTCTAGCTCTGTACAATTTACAAAATTGATTAACAGGTCGGGGAGGTTTACTAATGGACCTAAAGGATGGCTAATGCACTCACCTAAGTTGGTATAGTTACTTGAGAGTTTAGTAGTCAGTAAGTGAATTAAAACTGAAATGCAATGAAGTGAAATGCAGAGGTTCGTTTCAGTTTCTACAAATTTTTGTTTCTCTGTATACCAACTTTTCAGAAGTGACCTAAAACTGGTATTGCCTTAATCACCGATATAAAAGCTTGCTAACGTGAGGCTAAGAGTAGACACACTGGGAGGCTAGAGGAAGAAACAGTTAACAACTAGAAAAAAAAGATAGAGGAAAGTAAAGCCATGGGTTTTATGTTTCAGTCTCTATTTCAGTTTTCAGTTTCTTGTTTCAGTATGAGGATAGTACTGTAACCTTGGCAAGTTCTTTGGGTTGTTTTGAAGTCAAAACTATATTAAGAGATGGGACCAAATGGGTGGACAAGTAGGGGAGTTTGAAACCTGAATGACAGTCAAAATCAAAGACAGAAATAACAATGCTTCAGTTTCAGTTTTGCAGTTTATTCTTGAGTCTGGGTAATGAAGTTTATGAGGTTTGGTTCTTGCTGTTTCTGAATTAAAAATATAGCCAGAACACGTGATTAGATAAGGGAGTACTTGGGACAGATCAACCAACAGATTAATAACCAACAGAAAGGAAACAGGAGTTCAATTACCGGTTATCAGTTTCAGGTTACAGATTCTGTTTTCTGTTTCAGATTCTACAACTGTTTTACTCCTGTATAACATGTATCTGTGGGTTAAAAAAAAATGAACTTAGAGCTTCTTAAGTTGACTTAACTAAGAATGCGTATGATCTAGAGGAAGTTATAAATCGGTTTAGGAAAATAGAAAAGAGACTAAATGGACAGAAACCAACAATAACAGAAAATTTCGCATCAAGATATCAGTTCCAGATTTGTGTTCAGCCTTCTGTACAGAGAACTAAGCGAGTATGATTGGAGTGGTTTTGAGTTTAAAATGGAGATTAAACATTAGCTGAGTAAGAAGTACATAGGGGTAAGATTGAGAGACAGTTAGGTGAGTAACAGAATGGAAGAACTGAAAACATAGCAGAACTTATTGCTTCAGTTTTATATTTTTATTCTGAAAATCTCTCTCTGTGTAAACCTGTTACAGCGGGCTTACAAGGGTGGTAGTGACTGGTAAATGAACCTAGAACATACTTAACACACTTAAGTGGGCTATAAACATCTTGGGGAAGGGTTAGAAGGAAATTTGATTGACTAAGGAATAGGTGAAGGTAAGATTACACCAACTGCTATTTCAGTTTGCCCAGTGTTTGCCCTCTGTAAAACGAAATTCCAGGATAGTTATCAGTGTTGTCTTAGACTAATCTTGAGTTTAAGACTTGATTAACACATAAGCCTAAGTGTCTATAAGTTGGGGGAAACTAAAAACCAGTTCAGGAGACTTAGACATGGGGTTGAATGAAACAGACTTAGTATTTCGGTTCCTGTAACTTAGCCTCTGTATAACTGATGTGCCAGTGGGGTGTGAGTGTTGTATTAGCCTGCTAAGGGACTCAAACTCTAACTAGTCAACCTATGTAAATCTATACCAAGAAATCGGGTAGATTAGAAACAGTTGATCAAACAACAAGGGAAGGAATAGAAGTGTACCGCACTGATTTTAGGTTCAGACTTTCAGTAGCTTCTGTTTTGTGTAACTAAGTACAGAAGTTAGTGAGTGTCTTAGTGGTTTAATCTTGAGTTTAAGACATTAATTAACACCCATATTCGGTGGGGTAAATACTGTGGGAAAGATTAAACCCCAGCTGAGTTAACTAGAAACAAGAAACACAACGAAACATGGAGTTTGTTGTCTCGGGTTCCAATACTATTGTGTTCTGTATAGCTATGTTACAGAAACATTATGAGTAAGATGTTAGTTATCAATGAACCCAACCAGACCTAACCCACCTGTGTGTGTGAAGAAAACGTCTTGGGCAAAATAAACTTGTGTTGATGTACTAAAGGAGAGGTTAAGTAAGATTAAACACCAAACTTATGTTGATGTTTTATTGACTTGGGACTTCTGTATAAATGGGTTTCAGGGGTATTCTATAATCTATATTATCATTAGACAAGGGTTAAAATATTACTCACCTTTTTATCTAAGGAAAGAATACCCATTAGATAAGTCATATCTATGTTATACAAACTTGTTACATAATTACCTCTTAAAACGCCCTAGAACATTACCTAAGGAAAAAGGGCTTAGTTAACATGTAAATAAAGATATGAAATATCCTAGGAGTAAGTTAAGCCTAGAATTAATGCATGTGAAATTCTAAGAGTCAATCTAAACTAAGCATGTTACAACATACCAAGGGAAAAACATACGATGTAAAGTGTCGTCACATAAAATAATAAACTGACCCATTGTTTTAATTAACGCTAGGGCCGTAGCGAACTCCGACCGGGACTTCGAGTGTAAGACGACTCGTGCTTCGAATAAGGTATGGACATGTGTGGTTCGTATGTTGTCGTGTTACACGGCTTGTTTGCTGCGTGCTTTGTGTGAAAATGACCATAAGATTAAAGCATGAAATTGGATTGCTTGCGTATCTTGCTTATATGATTGCTATATCATTGTTGCATATTATTTGCACGCACACAGTAGTTTAGTCCCTTCTCGTTTATGAACTTGAAATGAAACGCGACGAACTACGCAAACAAAACGAAACAACTATACAAGAAGAAAACTCCACTTAAACTATCGAGGACTTCTAATGACACCCACTATGGTGTCGAACTTATAATGATAATGAAAAAGTAAAATACCTATTGGTGGAACACATCCTGAAGTCTAGAGATGACCCCGCTTCCTCGACGCACGACGGGGAATGGAGGATTGGCTATGGAGAAGACGTTCTTCAACTTGTGGTGACAAGAGATTCACAAACAAACCTTAAAGAAACCAGGAAAGATTGACACCTACATGATACGGTCACGGGATCTAACTATATCCCCTGACCGGGTGCATGGAAAGAGAAAGAAAATACATGTTATGGGAACAAGAGAAAAGAAATGAAACACACAACGCTCGAATGATCCCATAGGGAGGATCATGGGTATAACATACCCATGCACACGTTTTATTACTTACATGAATTGTTATTGTTATACTAGCAGTTCGTTGTGCTTGGATGCGTGTTGAATGCGCTATGTTGTCAGCATGTTGTGTTTGGTTGTTGTTGCTAATGCGTTACTACCTTTAAGTTTGTATGATACTATGATGTACTGTGGTGTGTCTTACTGCTTTCTTATAGCATGTAAATTGACTTAATAATATTCGACCAAGTAGTCGTGTGGCCCGGCAACATACGGGCTTCACACGTTCATACTCAGCGTAGTTTGCTGAGTCCTTCCCAAACCAATTTTTTACAGGTATTATGCCGGACGATAACAGAGCGTAGGCGGGATGGCTACCATGGGGGTAGTCCATCAGGGCATAACGTTTGAAGATGTGGCTATATGTTTAATGTACCCGAGATGTAATTTTCAGTTCATAATTTGGCAATTTGTTGTAGACACTCGATTTGAAATTGTATCTTATATTGTATATGAGTTTGGCGAGAGCTGTTTCCAGTCATACAGACCGTAACTTAGTATTGGTGATGTGGTCTGTCAACCACGTGGGTGGTTGGCATCTGTAGCACCCGGTTGGCATCGAGAATCCGCTGCGTAGTTATCATGTATTATGACTAGGAGCTTGGTTTTGTACTATTGGATATTTATTCGGGGGTGTTACAGAAAGTGGTATCAGAGCGTAGTTGCGCTCTGATGACTGGAACAGAGAAGTACCGAGCATAGGAAAACCTGAATTCGGGGAAATGGGGTTAAGGGTTAGTATGTGAGGCGCGATAGTTAGGATTCTTCCCCAGTAATTACTGGATACCTAACAGACACCTACACCCAACCCCTACGTACCAAGAGTCCATTTCAAATCATAGGAAAAAAACACCGAGAGGTAGAAAGCCTCCTCTTACTCGGGGAAACCCGATCTGGCATCTATTTAATGTTGCACAATCAACCCGAGGAGAAAAGACTATATTATACAATCGACGTTGCCAAAAGGATAATACCCGTAGAGGAACCAATTTTAGCGATAACTTGGGTCGACATGCTTAGCAGTCGATAGGACCAACCACACAAGCAAAGAGGACCGAAATACCCTAAAATACATGAAATAAATAAGCCAAAAATAAGCAATTAATTAAGCCAATGATGGGAATTGAGATAAATTCTACAATTCAAACACTTGAGAGGGTACTCTAAGAAAACCTCTCGTAAGACAATGAAATAAGAGAATATAGCTCAAGACAAAATTACACCATAAAATTGGTACGACCTATTATGCTTAACGAAGCATAACACAACGTTACACACTAAAGTATAATAATACGGAATTCAATAAATTCCCTACCCCAGCACAAGGCAAACAAATATGAAAAATGGCAATGAATCCGCCAATATGTTCAAACATCTATCGAATATTTTGTTCAAGGAGACCAAATAAAAAGGAGTTGTGTGTCATAGAGAATTAAGTTCCGATCATGGAGGAACAAGTTCCGAAAGAGGAACTGTTAAAAACGCCCGCAAGCAATGCAACGGGTAACTGTGGAATTCAATGTTATAAAAAAGATAAACCCTTTGGATCAGGTGTATAGCATTAACTATGGTTATGAAGGAAATGATCACACATGCAACGTTATGCACTAACGTTTTATGACAGTATTATTTAACCATTTGGTATTGTACCATATATTACATATCACGTTATTCATTTTAAATAAACTATACTTTAATTTACACTGTATGATTTACAGCATATATATATTGATAGTGATGTCATAACACTTGTCATTTATCATTTCATGATATTAAAAACGTATTGTATACACTTATATATATACATATATTCTCGGTTTACACATATATATATTTATATATGTAAGTTTTATTTGATTTAATCCCATAATATATAGTTGCTTGTATTGTGACAGTGGTATTTCTTAAACTCCCATTCAAGGTATAAGTTGGTCGACCTGACCTCTTGGTCAAATTAGTTGACTTAGTCAAGCATGTTGACTTGACTAGTTTACCCAAGTACTTTAGTTTACGACATTCATCATAATACATGGTATTATATAATTCATGTACTTTGCAATATGCTACTCTTGATTGTATAATTTACAGCTTATCAACTTTATTCATTTATAACACCCCTCATTAAATATTTATGATTCTCAACCATATTTTATACGCATTTCCTACATATATTAGCCACGCCTTTATGCACATACAGATATACGTGAATTATAAAACCCCTTTCATTAAGTGTTACATTTCATTATTTTATGTAAGGTGATTATTCTTACTTGTTTGTAATATAATATACAAACTTATATTAAGATTCCTATCTTAAGATCATGTAACATTGGTATAACACCAAAATAAACTTTTAAAGTTTATTCATTATACTCAGTACCTTGTAAGTTCATTTATTCATTATTATCACATTTGTTTTATGTGAATATTTTTACTTGTACACGTATTATATCCAATTTAAATACCAATTGTATATATATAAAAGTATATATGTATATATACACCTTCTTACTTCAAATGTTTGTCAAGGTTAATATTACTTGGCCAAGCAATTTCTAACCTTATGGTTCGAATTCAATTATACAATATCGCATAAATAAATTTCTCTTATTTAGTATAACAACCGTGACAAGAACAAAAGTGGGGCAACTACCGAATATAAATCTTGGATGAAGATATAAGTAGGTTAAGAGAACCTAATCATATGGGGAGACATTGAATACGGTGCGGATGGATCACCTATATCCATACTATATCTATGAATACGGTGCGGATGGATCACCTATATCCATACTATATCTATGAATACGGTGCGGATGGATCACCTATATCCATACTATATCTATGAATACGGTGCGGATGGATCACCTATATCCATACTATATCTATGAATACGGTGCGGATGGATCACCTATATCCATACTATATCTATGAATACGGTGCGGATGGATCACCTATATCCATACTATATCTATGAATACGGTGCGGATGGATCACCTATATCCATACTATATCTATGAATACGGTGCGGATGGATCACCTATATCCATACTATATCTATGAATACGGTGCGGATGGATCACCTATATCCATACTATATCTATGAATACGGTGCGGATGGATCACCTATATCCATACTATATCTATGAATACGGTGCGGATGGATCACCTATATCCATACTATATCTATGAATACGGTGCGGATGGATCACCTATATCCATATCTATAAATACGGTGCGGATGGATCACCTATATCCATATCTATAAATACGGTGCGGATGGATCACCTATATCCATACTACATCTCCCTATATGAGAACTTGGAATGAAAAGGAATGATAATATAAGAAGGGTACGAATGTATGCACCAATATACCATTTAATTAATGGAAACAACCACATGTGCATATTTAAGACAAAATGGTAGTATAATTCAAATACGACCTTGGAACATATAACACATAAGTATACATATTATGGATACAAGAATGAGGTAATGTATATATGTACACATTTAGATATATGCATAGTTGGAAAAGAATTAATTGAATGATTGTTTGTTGGACGTGCGAGGTTGAACTTAACCCTGGTCAGGTCAAGTGATACTGAGCAAAAAATTGGGGGTGGAAGGATAGTCCAACACTTACGCTGACCACGTAAGGGTTGGATAACTCCCGAAACCTCCTACAAGTGGACACATGAACTACAAAATACGAAGGATGCGATATCGATGTAGATAATACAAACGGGTAGAATACATTGATACATGTTTCGAAATTTAGAGGCTGCAACCACAGAAACTTCTAACATATATAATTTAGTAACCTTTTGACTGAAACCAATAGTCAACCAACAGGGTTAAAGCCATAATTGGGCTGGAAAATAAAGATACTTAGAGACGAAAGACGTCTAATCGGGTCGTAAAAACTAAACATAAGTATGAGCGGTAGTAAAAACTAACCAATCATGGTAACAGTGACACGTCGATAACATTCAAATAACAGGAACTGAATCATTAACGCTCAAAAGGGGCAGCCAGAAACAAAAATCTAGACGCTTAAAAAGCGCACCAAAAGCATGAATATCCAGTCTCCAAAGGAACTGAATAGACAAAATACAACCCACAGAGAGCGTGTACAAATTAAATTACCCCATGTTAGCCAAGAGACTAGGCGGAAGAAACAAATAAACCATCCACTACCTTGAAAGACTTAGTAAGGGAAAGCTAAACCCGAAGGTAATCAGAGTCGTGCAGCAGAAGCTGGTGGACCATATCGCACATCTTCCAGTTGAGTAACAAATGACCTATCGGCCAATACCTTAAACCTAGAGAGGCTAAACCCAAATCCGTTTCTACATCAGTACGACTACGATAAGAGCCTTTTGGATACAGAAACTAAACCCTTAACATGATCAAGGCCTATGATGAGAGCATATTGTAAGCTACAATGCATAGAAACTAGAATGCTCAATGAGAGTTAAAACAACTTGAACCAAGGTTCTAGGATGGTATAAAAAGGATTACGTGGGCGTAATCCATTTTTAAGGGGGGTAGGCGTGTTTCGTTTTTGCTATGTTGTTGCTCGTATGATGTGCTATGTTTGGATGCTAGGTGTGTGAACTGCGTTCGTATATCTGTGGAAATGTTATGTATGTATATGTATGCTCTGTATGAATAAATTTTGTGTGTCTTGGCTGGCACTTTAACATGTTATACTCATTGCTAGCTTCTTGGTCCACTAGGAGAACTTGTGTGAAGCCACTGATGTGGCATGGTGCTTAAAAGCGATGAGCATCATAGTTATGGACTTAATTCTTTGGGTATCGTGAATGAATGCGGGACTGGATCCCTAAGATTACTAGGAGTGGAAAATATAGTTAAGGAAGTAAGACTTCGGGACGAAGTCTCTTTTAAGGGGGGTAAGTTGAAACACCCCTGAACATTTAACGCATAAAATCATAACCCGTTTTATAATTCGGACATAAAGTAACGTACGAACAATCTAAACGCGCGACGACGTTATATATTAATATAGTCACGTACTTGTACAAAAAACTACATGTACGTAACGTTACGATATTGTAACGTTGTGATAAAAATGATAACGTCGCATAACTTGGTAACAATAAATAAATAAATATAACGCGATATATTATATGGTCTTACGTATGTAAATATACTTGTACGTATAAATGACTAGCAACGTATACCATTAATAACGCGACATAGTATATAGTCGCTAATACATATAAATAAACATGTATATAGCATTAAAAAAAAGGGGAAAAGGAAAAGGGATTTGCTCCCGCTAAGATTCGAACCCAACCCAGTACCTCTCATACCCTTCCTAAACGTCTTAACCGGTTGAGCTGTGCTCATATTCAGAAGCAAACTGAACTTCTAAGCACAAGAGTAGTAATACATATCATTAGATGAATTAACTACCAATCTACCTAAACTACGGATTAAATGCCCAAGAACCTAATGCCCCACTATCCTTTCCTGTCTCCCACCATCGGTTTTCTCCTTCATCAGTATATACAAGATACCGTTTTATTTTCTTCCAATCAGTGCACACCTCAAGTCCTAGAACAGCAACAAGTGCACTTGCCTTTCTTTCTCGATCAGTACAACACGTGAAGCCACTGCATACCTCATCCATACCGGTTTCAAAAAAAAAATTCCCTCAACGACAAACCCCACGTTCTTCAACTGCACATCGCATGCTCTGGGAAGGAAAACAAAGACATACCCATCAGGGTTGCTTCTGTTTCAAATTTCTACACCTCAAAAACGGTGTAAGCCGACAACAAAATATGGAGCCAATGTCGCAGACCTTCACACCATCATCTCTGAGTTTCTCCCACATTCCTCCTCTGTGGCAGGACTTCAGTGTTGTAAGCTCTCCTTTTTCTCCCCTCGTTTACCCGAGACTGTGGTCCAAAACGGCATGGAAATGCACTGAGAATTCCCAAGTGAATACACTCCATCTCTTCTCAGTTTCTGCACAAGGTAGTTTTTCAAACTGATCCACATTAATACTACATTCTCCCTCTGTTGGGTCGGTCCGAGAATCCAAACATGATCTTCCCTAACTTCTTTTTGTCATACGCAAGACCTTGCATGCCAACTACCGATAAAGCCTTGGGGTAATCATAAAACTCAGTCCCCCTCAAGAACTGCCAAGATAAGACTGAGAGTTCAGAGAGAAAAACATGTTGTTTCAGTCCTCTCATTCTTTTCTATTTTCCTGTCCGAGAATCTCTGCAGTCTAACTCATCTCCTTCTCCATCTTTGCTTAACTCCACCTGGAAATTTAACCCTTGAAGAGTGCATCAAGATCCCACTAACAACAGCTCATTTCTGTTTCAAAAAGAAACATAGACAGGTAAAACTTCAATCAGTTCTCCACGACCTGTTTCATTTGGTTTGTCAAGACTAACTTCTAGGTAACCTTTCCTCAGTTGTTTGTCGAGTGACCCAGGAGCTGGAAGCCTCGTTGGGGCCCAGATACAACCAAGGGAAGACAGCAAAGATAAAGAGGTGAGCCATCTCTAAACTTAAGACATCAACAGAAAACAAAAGAGAATGGACCTGTAAATTTCAAACTGGTAATCACTTCGAATTCTGTAACATATACCCTTAGTATACTAGCTGTCTGGCCTGGTATTGAGCTAATAAAACACTTACAACAGTATAGATGTATCTGTCTAATCTATCTAAGCGTGAGAGGGCAGAAGGAAAAGAAACAGAAAGCTGTTAGCAACTTGTAAGAACAGAAAACAAATGCATGTTTATGTCTTCTGTTCCTGTTACAACTTCAGTAGCATTACCTTGCTGCTTTGGGTATGGTGGGGTGGCGGTGTGAATTTAATGACTCGGCTCAAGTTAACATTGCTAGGCAAGTTGGGAGGAATTGGAAAAAATAACCAAATCGTAAACAAAAGAAAAAGAAACCTGGTAGCACAGCAGAAAAGGGAAGAAGGAGAGTAGTGTGCAGAGATGGAGTTCTGTAACAATGGGTTCTGTTTATTAAATGTCTAGGAATATTACAGATTTGGTACTGGGTTAGTAATACACCTGTAACAAGGTTGGGTCTCTGGTCTAAGTTATCAGTGCATAAGAATGTTTACAAAGAAAAGAAAGAAACTAACCTAATGCATCTGTAGAATGAAAACACTGAAGTAGCTGTAACAGTCCCTATCTTACAGTTTATTCTCAGTTTTAATTTCTGAATGTCTTGTTTCAGTTTAAACATGTTCAGTAAGAGTAACAACGTTGTTTGAGGGTTAGACTTATCACAACACTTCACTTAGTAGTTAACCTCATAGTGGTTAGAACAAAAAAAAAACAGATAGCAACTTAATAAAACAAGAAACAAACGCATCAGTATGCTGTCTGTTAGTGTTGCAGTTTCAGGAACTTGGTTTTCTGTATAAATAAAATCGGAGAGGGTTAAACAATATTGTTGGGAAGCTGTGATGAAGTTGAAACTCTGATGGTACACTGAGTTAGTTGGGTAAGCATTTTTGGAAAAAAATTTATGAGTCAAACTCATGGATAACAAAGAGAAATAGAAAAAAAAAGAGTTTCAAACCTGGTGTGTTAGTGTTTCTGATTTTCTAGCTCTGTACAATTTACAAAATTGATTAACAGGTCGGGGAGGTTTACTAATGGACCTAAAGGATGGCTAATGCACTCACCTAAGTTGGTATAGTTACTTGAGAGTTTAGTAGTCAGTAAGTGAATTAAAACTGAAATGCAATGAAGTGAAATGCAGAGGTTCGTTTCAGTTTCTACAAATTTTTGTTTCTCTGTATACCAACTTTTCAGAAGTGACCTAAAACTGGTATTGCCTTAATCACCGATATAAAAGCTTGCTAACGTGAGGCTAAGAGTAGACACACTGGGAGGCTAGAGGAAGAAACAGTTAACAACTAGAAAAAAAAAGATAGAGGAAAGTAAAGCCATGGGTTTTATGTTTCAGTCTCTATTTCAGTTTTCAGTTTCTTGTTTCAGTATGAGGATAGTACTGTAACCTTGGCAAGTTCTTTGGGTTGTTTTGAAGTCAAAACTATATTAAGAGATGGGACCAAATGGGTGGACAAGTAGGGGAGTTTGAAACCTGAATGACAGTCAAAATCAAAGACAGAAATAACAATGCTTCAGTTTCAGTTTTGCAGTTTATTCTTGAGTCTGGGTAATGAAGTTTATGAGGTTTGGTTCTTGCTGTTTCTGAATTAAAAATATAGCCAGAACACGTGATTAGATAAGGGAGTACTTGGGACAGATCAACCAACAGATTAATAACCAACAGAAAGGAAACAGGAGTTCAATTACCGGTTATCAGTTTCAGGTTACAGATTCTGTTTTCTGTTTCAGATTCTACAACTGTTTTACTCCTGTATAACATGTATCTGTGGGTTAAAAAAAAATGAACTTAGAGCTTCTTAAGTTGACTTAACTAAGAATGCGTATGATCTAGAGGAAGTTATAAATCGGTTTAGGAAAATAGAAAAGAGACTAAATGGACAGAAACCAACAATAACAGAAAATTTCGCATCAAGATATCAGTTCCAGATTTGTGTTCAGCCTTCTGTACAGAGAACTAAGCGAGTATGATTGGAGTGGTTTTGAGTTTAAAATGGAGATTAAACATTAGCTGAGTAAGAAGTACATAGGGGTAAGATTGAGAGACAGTTAGGTGAGTAACAGAATGGAAGAACTGAAAACATAGCAGAACTTATTGCTTCAGTTTTATATTTTTATTCTGAAAATCTCTCTCTGTGTAAACCTGTTACAGCGGGCTTACAAGGGTGGTAGTGACTGGTAAATGAACCTAGAACATACTTAACACACTTAAGTGGGCTATAAACATCTTGGGGAAGGGTTAGAAGGAAATTTGATTGACTAAGGAATAGGTGAAGGTAAGATTACACCAACTGCTATTTCAGTTTGCCCAGTGTTTGCCCTCTGTAAAACGAAATTCCAGGATAGTTATCAGTGTTGTCTTAGACTAATCTTGAGTTTAAGACTTGATTAACACATAAGCCTAAGTGTCTATAAGTTGGGGGAAACTAAAAACCAGTTCAGGAGACTTAGACATGGGGTTGAATGAAACAGACTTAGTATTTCGGTTCCTGTAACTTAGCCTCTGTATAACTGATGTGCCAGTGGGGTGTGAGTGTTGTATTAGCCTGCTAAGGGACTCAAACTCTAACTAGTCAACCTATGTAAATCTATACCAAGAAATCGGGTAGATTAGAAACAGTTGATCAAACAACAAGGGAAGGAATAGAAGTGTACCGCACTGATTTTAGGTTCAGACTTTCAGTAGCTTCTGTTTTGTGTAACTAAGTACAGAAGTTAGTGAGTGTCTTAGTGGTTTAATCTTGAGTTTAAGACATTAATTAACACCCATATTCGGTGGGGTAAATACTGTGGGAAAGATTAAACCCCAGCTGAGTTAACTAGAAACAAGAAACACAACGAAACATGGAGTTTGTTGTCTCGGGTTCCAATACTATTGTTGTTCTGTATAGCTATGTTACAGAAACATTATGAGTAAGATGTTAGTTATCAATGAACCCAACCAGACCTAACCCACCTGATTGTGTGTGAAGAAAACGTCTTGGGCAAAATAAACTTGTGTTGATGTACTAAAGGAGAGGTTAAGTAAGATTAAACACCAAACTTATGTTGATGTTTTATTGACTTGGGACTTCTGTATAAATGGGTTTCAGGGGTATTCTATAATCTATATTATCATTAGACAAGGGTTAAAATATTACTCACCTTTTTATCTAAGGAAAGAATACCCATTAGATAAGTCATATCTATGTTATACAAACTTGTTACATAATTACCTCTTAAAACGCCCTAGAACATTACCTAAGGAAAAAGGGCTTAGTTAACATGTAAATAAAGATATGAAATATCCTAGGAGTAAGTTAAGCCTAGAATTAATGCATGTGAAATTCTAAGAGTCAATCTAAACTAAGCATGTTACAACATACCAAGGGAAAAACATACGATGTAAAGTGTCGTCACATAAAATAATAAACTGACCCATTGTTTTAATTAACGCTAGGGCCGTAGCGAACTCCGACCGGGACTTCGAGTGTAAGACGACTCGTGCTTCGAATAAGGTATGGACATGTGTGGTTCGTATGTTGCCGTGTTACACGGCTTGTTTGCTGCGTGCTTTGTGTGAAAATGACCATAAGATTAAAGCATGAAATTGGATTGCTTGCGTATCTTGCTGATATGATTGCTATATCATTGTTGCATATTATTTGCGCGCACACAGTAGTTTAGTCCCTTCTCGTTTATGAACTTGAAATGAAACGCGACGAACTACGCAAACAAAACGAAACAACTATACAAGAAGAAAACTCCTCTTAAACTATCGAGGACTTCTAATGACACCCACTATGGTGTCGAACTTATAATGATAATGAAAAAGTAAAATATCTATTGGTGGAACACATCCTGAAGTCTAGAGATGACCCCGCTTCCTCGACGCACGACGCCGGGAATGGAGGATTGGCTATGGAGAAGACGTTCTTCAACTTGTGGTGACAAGAGAATTCACAAACAAACCTTAAAGAAACCAGGAAAGATTGACACCTACATGATACGGTCACGGGATCTAACTATATCCCCTGACCGGGTGCATGGAAAGAGAAAGAAAATACATGTTATGGGAACAAGAGAAAAGAAATGAAAACACACAACGCTCGAATGATCCCATAGGGAGGATCATGGGTATAACATACCTATGCACACGTTTATTACTTACATGAATTGTTATTGTTATACTAGCAGTTCGTTGTGCTGGATGCGTGTTGAATGCGCTATGTTGTCAGCATGTTGTGTTTGGTTGTTGTTGCTAATGCGTTACTACCTTTAAGTTTGTATGATACTATGATGTACTGTGGTGTGTCTTACTGCTTTCTTATAGCATGTAAATTGACTTAATAATATTCGACCAAGTAGTCGTGTGGCCGGCAACATACGGGCTTCACACGTTCATACTCAGCGTAGTTTGCTGAGTCCTTCCCAAACCAAATTTTTACAGGTATTTGCCGGACGATAACAGAGCGTAGGCGGGATGGCTACCATGGGGGTAGTCCATCAGGGCATAACGTTTGAAGATGTGGCTATATGTTTAATGTACCCGAGATGTAATTTTCAGTTCATAATTTGGCAATTGTGTTGTAGACACTCGATATTTGAAATTGTATCTTATATTGTATATGAGTTTGGCGAGAGCTGTTTCCAGTCATACAGACCGTAACTTAGTATTGGTGATGTGGTCTGTCAACCACGTGGGTGGTTGGCATCTGTAGCACCCGGTTGGCATCGAGAATCCGCTGCGTAGTTATCATGTATTATGACTAGGAGCTTGGTTTTGTACTATTGGATATTTATTCGGGGGTGTACAGTTACAAAGTCAACTATATGAGTAGTGTCAGCTGTATCTCATAGTATTTGTTTTGATACATAGGACTGTGAAGAGTGTAGCTATGCCCAGTCCGGTTGGTCGTAGTCGTTCGGCCCGTGTTAGGAAAGGCCCGAGCTACTTATCCGACTATGTTTAGTATAATTTATCTTCTACTTGTTTATCTTTAAGTTTGTTAGGATATTCTCTAGATAATTTACATTAGATTTTATGTTTTGTTGTTTTCTTTTCCCTTATAGCTAGTTAGTTGCTAGACTTCTATTATTTATTTGCAACATTACTAGAGATCAAGAAATAACAAATCGCAATTTTCTGTGTGCTCTTTCTCGCCTCTCCCTACCTCCCTTCCTTTCTTCCTTCCCGACCCTTTTCTCTTGAACGCGCCGGCCACATATGATGCTTTCATTCCCGATCTCACCTCACCTCACCTCATTCACCTCACTCCTCTAATTTCCAACACTCCACCGTTATCACTTTGCCTCATCAAACCAAAAATCAAAAGTCATAAACCCCACCATTTTTTTTATCAAAAGGGAATATCTATTTCATTCAAACAGTAATACCCACACTGACTGGAGGTTTCTCACGGTTCAGCAGGGGCAAGATGCTTGCCGCAGGTGAAGAGATAACAGAACAATCCCTATCAGCACTATGGGCCATATTGGCCAAACGATCTGCCAAACAATTTTGCTCACGGCTGATGTTACAAAGCAAGCACCGACTGAGAAATCTTAGCTGGTTTTTACATCTAGTAACAAGATAATCTAAAGGGTGATTGGGCGGGCATCCCTTTGTCAGAAGATTAACAGCCTCTTTCGAATTAGATTCGATCGTAACTCCTTAGTACTTTTGTCCTCGTGCCAGCTGAAGAGCATCCAAAATACCCCATAGCTCTGCTTCTAGGATCCCGGTGTCCCCTAGGTTCCGAATGTAGCCGCTAATCCAATTCCCTCGGCAGTCTCTAACAACTCCAACTGTTGTTACCTCCCCTGAACTCCATCGGGAAGCATCAGTGTTGATCTTCAAGTCCTCTGCAGAAGGGGGATCCCAGGTCTTGTTTCTATCACACGCCTCTGGAACAGGTTATGCAGAAAACCGAGCAGGAACGTAAAGCAATTGACTTTGCAGCCTAGAATGTAATACAGATTAAGGGAGCAACGAAACATTTAGATTGTTATGAAATTTAGCATTCCGCCAATGCCATAGAGTATGGCAAGTAATAGCAAAAACCTAATTCCATTTCATGCCATTAACCTGCATACAAGATTGATTACTGCACAAATTTGAGAGCAACCAGTTATTGAAATCTATATGCAGAGAGTCACAAGATATCACCGCATTATTCGAAATCGACCTCCAGACGGAAGTTGCAACTACACAATGCCTAAAAATGTGATCCGTGTCTTCCCTGTCTCCACAGGCACTATAAGAATGATTAGCAACAAGACCAAAATTAAATAAAAGCGCTTTTGTTTTAAGGGAATGTTGGGCCATGAGCCATAGGAAGCATTTTACTTTCTCGGGTATTTTCAAATTCCAAATCGCCTTCCAAATACTTCTTTTAGTACCATTTTGGCTCATTTTAGCATAAGCCCGAGCCACGGAGAATTGACCATTGTTACTATCAGACCAAACAAGGCTATCAGCCCCAACTGACTCCGAGATAAACTTACCAGAGAGAGTAGCAGGAATCCTAGGGGGCAAAGCAGATGACAATTGGTCAAAGTTCCAGCCAATACCGGGGGTCCCGAATTAGGAAACTTTAGAAGATAAATCAATATCCTGATTATTCTGAATTAGGGACTGCAAAGGTTTATCATATAACCATTTATCAAGCCAGAAAAATGTTTTGACCATCACCTAATTTCCATCTAGCACCTGCGGCAATGAAATCTCTGGTACACAATATTTTTCCAAACGCTGGAAGCAGATCTGGATTGCGGATTCTTATACTTATTAGGGAGAACATTCACCCAGAAACTGAAATACCCCAAACCTAAGTATGCTAAGTGAACATCAAATTATGATGTAGTAAGGCTAGAATATGCCTTAGAAAGATTGGTAGACAATTTAAACCAAGGAAAACACAAGGAAATGCCTTAAGGGCAATCAGGGCAAAAACGTGCTCTAAGCTTGGAGAGACTTGGATGAGTATCCCAAATATCATGATAAGACCTTAGTAATATCCTAATGGTCATTTTAAATCAATTAGCAAAGAAAACCAAGCTTGAAAACAAGTTAAAACACAAAATGTGCTTTAAGAATTCTTAAAGCACATTTTTGAGAAATTGTCTTAGAATTGAGTTTTGAGTGGCTAAATGTCCATCATTACTCTTTAATCAACATGTGTACTAATTAGTATCACATTAGGAGGTCTAAATCAATGGAAATCAAAAATTTCCCGATTATGTGCCTTGATTAGTGAATAGTAACTATTTAGTGACTAGTTTAAGTTTTAATCAATATAAGTCAATTAATTGGTCAACAAAGACCATGTTAGCCTTATATTAATGGGGTGGCCGGTTTTTAAGTGGGGAGTCACCACATGAGTCACCATAAGTAGTCAAATAAGAAAGGAAAAGAAGAGTAAGTAAGAAAGTTACTATTTGCTTTATTAAAGCAAATATCACATATTAGCCACCTTTCTTCCTCTCTCTCTTCATTTCTCCTTCCTTCCACGATTTTTCTTTCTCCTTCCTTGCTCCAAACCGAGAGAGCTTCTTCCATGGGTGCTCCACCTTCAAATGCTCACCAAGTATTCATCTTTGCTCCAAATCAAAAACTAAGTGTAGATTTCTCTTAGTTAGGCCAAGACCTATCTTCCTATCTTTTCAAATCTTTCAAAGCTCCATTTTGGTGCCATGAGAAAACTCCATTGATGGGGGAAAATCAAGTTTGAAGAGCTCATTAGCTTCTCCATTCTCTTAAGGTAAGGAAAATGTAAGAAAAACCATGTTTCCACCATTTCTACACATTACCGAAAATTCCTTCTCATGGGGATTCATTTTATCCATTGTTCTAGCTTGATTCTATTCTCCAAGGGCTAGAGGAGGTCCTACTTAATTCATATCCAAGCTTGCTTTGAGAATCCAAGGTAAAACATTCAGTTTAATACCTTAGAACACATTTTAACCTAGGGTTTACTCCTTAAGGTTAGTGTATTGTTTAGTGCTCATATGAGTCATTGGTTATTGATTAGAACATTGGCAAGAGAAGTTTGAGTGGTGGCCGATATTCATTCAAGAAGAAGGTCTAAGGAGGAGATTGAGATAAGCTTGAGGAAACAAGGTAAAATGCTTACCTAATTGTGGTTTAAGATTAAGGAATGAGTTTTAGATAAACACCAATGTGGCTTAGAGCTTACATTGTGTATTGGGTTATATAACCTAAGGAAAAAGAACTTAAACAAGCTTATGAACTTGTGATTAAGGAGCTAATGAGAATGGGTTAGTAATATAAGCTTAAGGTGGATTTTAAGAGCATTATAACTACTATGAGATTGATGGGTGTATTTGCAGGTTGAAAGCTTTTATATGTGGGAAATTCAGTGTTTAAGTTTAAGTCATTTAAGGGCCTAAGAGCCATGTCATTTAAGAGCCTTAGTGCTATGCAATTTAAGATTATTGCAATATATTGAGTATGATGTGAATAAGTTGATTTGGATGAGGAATTGTGATGAGAAAGGACTTGTGTGTGTGAGGTTATTGTGTGAAAAAAATAATGCATTTGGGCATGATAAGATACTAGGGAAGCTATGGCGAAATTTGAGTAGAAAACAAGGTGTTTAAGTGGTAGTGGTGAGCTAATATGCCCTAGGGTTTACTAGGGAGCATAAAAAGGAAATTGGGTGGAAATGAGTTAACTAAGAAGTTCTTGAGGTTTAGAATGACCTAGAGATGTCTAGGAGGAATTGGAGGATTGGTGAGTGTTTTTGAACACACCAAAATCATGAGATGAGGAATGTAAGACTTGTGCATAAGTTTAAGGAGAAGGCGTAATGCTTAAGGTGATTAAGATATGTCCTAAGGGAATATAATGACTAAGGAAGTACTAGGAAGTTTTAGAGATTGTCTTGATGAAGAGGGGTAAGATAAAGTGTTGGAATGAGTGGTAATGACTTAGGCATTACCTTGGAGGATTTAGGAAACAAGAGAATGTAATTGAGTATTTAGAACTTAGGCAAATGTTGGTAAACAACTAGGAAGGAAATAAGGTGTTGGTGTATGGAAGCTTAAGCTTTTGGAGGAACTTTAAGTAAATGCATAAAAGAGTTTTAGATGGTGAAAGATGCTTGGGAGATGATGTTATAGTGAGGAGGGAAACATTTGGCATAGTGGTTACATTAAGTATGAACCACCACCTAGAAACCTAGAGGAAAGCATTACAAGTGTAGCATTATTACAAGGAAAATGCATAATGACTAAGGTGGATTTTGGTGAATGGTTTAATGAGTTGGTGGAGGTTCTAAGGTGGATTTAAGGTGCCAAGATGGTGTTGGACCTATTAGGACACTTGTGGAAAAGTTTGGAATTGAAAGAGGCAATTTAAGAGGATGGTCTGTAGAGGACCGACCCAGGGTCCGACCCAGTTCTGGGTCGGTCGGACCTTGTTAACCCAGCAGAAATGTTTCGGCAATAGACCGACCCATAAGGATGGGTCGGTCGGTGGGTCGGTCGGGCAAGGTTTAAGTAGGAAAATGGGTTCGGTAAGGGACCGACCCAGAGGGTTTGGGTCGGTCGGTCTAGCTCTGGGTCGGTCGGATGAGTTTCAAGAGACGGAAGAGTTTCTGTAATGGACCGACCCAGGGGTTGGGTCGGTCGGTGGGTCGGTCGACCCTTAACACTTAGAAAAAAAAAAAAGAAGAAATTTTGAATTCTAAGAATGGTAATGGGTAATGAGGAATACCTTTGGTAGGGTGGTAATGATTAGGACCCTAAGAACTTAAGGGATTAAGTTAAGTTAAATATAAACTTGAAAGTTTAAGATTAAGTTTGTAAGATTAAGAGTAAGACCTAAGAGGTGTTAGGTGGGGATCATTAAGGAATTAAGTAAGTTAAGTAAGTTAAGTAAGTTGAATTAAGCTAAGTGATTGATAACCTAAAACTGAATGAATGTTTTAGGACTTGGGAGTTTGGACTCCGGAAGAGAGTAAGCAGCCGAACGACCAACGGTGAACGGTACAGTTGTTTCTTCTTGTGACCTGCTTGCTAACGAGGTGTCCCTCGGCTTGTGTGCTATTTGTTGTGTGTGCTCACTAAACAAGATAAAGCATGCAACCGGAACATATTATATATATATTGTGTTGTTGTGTGATGTTTGAAAACTAACACAACATACCGTGAGAACTTACTAACCAATGTTTAGTAAGGAATTGAGTGAGATTAAGGAACGCCCCCTAATGAGGGACGATATGAACCGAAAGAGGTTAACCAACAAACATGGTCTTGAGACTATTACTAACTGAACTTGAGTGAGGAATCCGGAATGGTACCGGCACATGTGTATTGGGGGAAGTCGGTATCCTTATCAAATACCGTCTTCCAAAGATGACTTGTCCTCGGACTCGTCGCCTAGAGTCGACAAATAGACTCGACCTCCTCGGACTTCTTGTTTTAGGAGGGAGGCATACTGAGATGGTGTAGTGGGATCTACCTAAATGCCCAACTAATTCTAATAAATATTGTTTATGTAAACCAATGGAGCTGATAACTCATTGGTTAGGGCTACGTGACCCGACAGATAAACAATGGATTAAGGTACAACCATTCTAATAAAAGAACGGTTGACTTAATTGAGATAAGAACTGAGATAAGATTGAGATAAGGTTTGAGATAAGATACAACCATCTCTATTTAAAGAATGGTTTGTATTCTAAGACTGAGATAAGTTACAACCAATCCCTTCCAGGAACGGTTAGTATATTGAGATTAAGTTAAGATTAAAATAAGTTACAATCATTCCTTTTTAAAGGATGATTTGTATTATTAAGATTAAGATTAAGGTGAGGTTAAGATAAGTTACAACCATTCCTTTTTAAAGGATGGTTGTAATATTAAGATTAAGATAAGCTACATCCACTCCCGATTAAAGGAGGGTTGTTGCTAAGATTAAGATAAGAATCAGATTGAGGTAAGATAAGGATGGACTAAGATTAAGAGAGAACATTACTTAAGGAGTTAAATAACTAACTCTCCAATTAAGGGAACGCATTTAAGTCGTTCATTGTGTGTGAACTTTGATTGTTCATATCTGAGTTGTTGTTTACTGCACTTTCTATTATGTTGTGCATCTAATCAACCTCCATGCTATCGACAATTAGTCGTCGTAGCCACGTTAGCTTGGGGGCCATGAGAGGATCGTACCAGCATTCGTGACCCCCTCGGGGGCTTCTTTTTACTACACAGGTGTACATCAGGAAGCGGTCGTCCCAAGAGTAAGAAGAGGATACAGCTGTTAAGGGTTTAGTATGGCCTACGAGTTGTGCATGTACACTCGTATGGCAATCTGAGTTAGTAAGAAGTATAGGATGTGAGGGGGTTGTAAGAAGGTTATGTAAATGGTTAAGGTTGTTAGACTAATGTTCGGTATATTCTGTAGTCAGACCGTGGCAAGGTCCTG
Organism: Limonium bicolor; assembly: GCA_023374045.1. Lineage (NCBI taxonomy): Eukaryota > Viridiplantae > Streptophyta > Magnoliopsida > Caryophyllales > Plumbaginaceae > Limonium > Limonium bicolor. Next base: position 7,577,515 of record CM041783.1, read on the forward strand.
GATTGTAAAGAATTCCGCTGTGACATGTGTATATATATATTGTTAAGTTGCGAGACCACAATTGGATTGAGTTGGGGTGTTACAGAAACTGTTCTGGTTTTCGAGGAATCTCTAGCTTAGTATAGCGAGACAAGCTTTGTTCGTGACATTAATGTTCCTAAGACCCAGGCCCCCTTCAGATTTAGGCTTGCAGATGGTAGGCCAAGCTACCATGTGCAGTTTCCTAACATTTTCCTTATTACCCCATAAAAAACATCTACAGATCTTCTCTATTCGAGAACAAGTATTACTAGGGAGTTTTTGAGACATCATGTGGAAAATGGGGGTAGACTCAATCACTGATTTTGCTAAAACTAATCGGCCAGCAAAGGACAGGGAGTTGGCCTTCCAACCCGCAACTCTCGCCCTAATCTTTTCAATCAAATCATAAAACAAATTAGAACTAGGTCTGCCCTGGATTAAATTAACACCCAAATACTTACCAAAATTGTCAGCCACAGGGATGCCTACTACCTGGCTAATACTCAGTTTTTTCCTAGGTATGACGTTTTTAGAGAACAACAGTCTTGATTTTTCTAGGCTTATCTTCTCACCAGAGACAGAATAGAAAGTATCCAGAACATGCATCATGCCCACGATATTCGTCTAGTGGCATGGCCCAAAAGAGAATCCAGTCATCAGCAAAAAATAAGTGAGATGGTGGGGCTTTATGACATGTCGTTTGTGATTGGTTTCGCACTCCTGGCCGTAACATTCAATCTATAAGATGAGAAAGTCTCTCCATGCATAGAACAAAAAGGTATGGGGAAAGGGGATCCCCTTGTCTAATGCCCCTTGAGGGGAAAAGGGAATGGATTGGCATCCCTTCCACATGATTCTCATACTAACCGACTCAACACAGAACATGATAATCTCTATAACTAATCTAGGGAGATTAAGGCATTATAAGGTATCCTTGATGAAACTCCATGATAATCTAGCATAAGCCTTTTCGAGTGTCAACCTTGATGACAACCCACCCCTCTTTAGCCTTAGTTTTTCCTCATAGAATGAGGCTTCTTGCATTACGACATGATTATTTGAATGTGGCGATTGGGAACCAAAGCTGGTTGAAAGGGGGATATAACATCAGGGAGAAAGGATTTGATTTTATTGCTAGGATTTTGGAGATGATCTTATAGGAGACCGTTACAGAGGGCATGGGCCTAAAGGGCTTCATTGAGATCAAATTAGGGTTTTTAGGAATGAGACAAAGCAGGGTATCATTAATACTCTTGTCACATTTGCCAGAGCTAAACGCTTTATGGATAAAACTATAAAACTCATCTTTAATAGTCTCCTACTACTTTTTGTAGAACCAAGCATGGAAGCCATCAGGCCTAGGAGCTTACAAGTTTCCCATGGATCTGACAACTTCCTCAACCTCTTGTATAGAAGGGATCCCCGACAAGGAATCTAGGAGATCAGGACTAATCTCAGGAAATTCTTGCCCTAAATTAGATAAGCTCTCAGTGGGCTCCCTAGTGAATAAGTCTCTGAAATAATTAACAGCCAAATTCATCAGCCTATCATCCCCTTCAATCCTATTACCAGAATTATCCTCCAGAAATAACACCCTAGATCTGGCCCTTCTGATAAATGTTTTCCTATGGAAATAGCTAGTGTTTTTATCACCGCACCTCAACCATTTTTCCCTAGATTTTTGGAACCAGAGAGATTCCTCCTCTAGAAGGACTTCCTCTAGCTCAAAACTTAACTATTTCTCTAGGTTTCTTAAGAAAGGGTTTTGACTTTTTTTCAAGGGCTTTTTAGCACCAACAAGTCTAGCCAGAAGTCTCTTTTTCTTCCAGTGAATATTCCCAAAGACATCCTTGTTCCAAGATGATAAGGTTTCAGCTAAGTAACAAAGATTTGAAGGAAGGCTATGGCCCGGGGCCCATGAGTCATGGATCAACTTGTTGAAATCCTCATAAGTAGACCAAGCAATGATAAATCTGAAAGGTTTGGGGAATTTAGGTCTAGAGTCTCTATGATGGATATGGGTTAGGATAGGAGAGTGATCAGAACCTATTCTTGGAAGAATAATACTTTTTGTAACAGGTTAAAACTCAAACCAATTACAAGAGACAAGGGTTCTATCTAATTTAACAAAAATGGATCCATTAGTCCAGGAAAAGTTGCATCCCTTAGAGGGAATCTCCATAAGGCCATTCGCATGAAACCAGTTCAAAAAGGCTCTACTACCTCTATTTAGAGTTCTAACCCCACCTTTGTTATCTTCAAGAGACAAAATCGAGTTAAAATCACCCACAAGAATCCAAGGATAATCATCCTTAAACAAACAAGATAAAGAGTCCCAAAGCGATATTCTACTTGCATCATCAAGTTTTGCATAAACAAAAGTGGCATAAACAGAGAATTTATCAAAACTCATACGAGAATGGATAAATTGGTTATCAGAAACTAACACATCTATAAATATGTAATTGTCCCATAACAGCCAAAGACCACCACTGAAACCACAAGCATTAACACATAAATTGTTAGGATATCCTATTTTCCTAATAATATCATCCTCTTGAGCCCCACTAATCCTAGGCTCGCAAAGAAATAAGACATGGGGTTTATGCATTGAAATAAGATTTTTAATGCAATGAAGAAAAGAACTCTTTGCAGCACCTCTAACATTCTATGCTAACGTATTAAGTAAGAATTCCATGAACATGTATAAGGTGAAAATAGAGAGCAGGAAAGATATAACCTGGATATACTAAGGGTGTGGGGAGATCTGAGGGGATTTCCCTCTCGGTTGCACTCCATCATCCATCTTTGGCTGGACCATCTGGATCATCATCTTTTGTCGGGGACTAGGGATACCATGTGTAGATAGCTTTCCTGATTGCTCTAAAGCCACAGGCTTTCACAGCTGATACATCCGGAGGCTCTGAAGGAGTTCCACACCTTCTGTTGCTGTCCTCCAGGGATTCTTTGCCCCCTGATTCCACCTGCTCTTGTTCCTTAATTACCAGGGCAGAAAATGGGTTCTCATGGGCTTGTAAAGTCGGTGTATTCTCCTTAACTTGTTCTACCTGCTCTTGATCCTCAATTACCAGGGCAGAAAAGGGGTTGTCATGAGCTTGTAAAGTCGGTGTATTCTCCTTAACTTGTTTAACCACAACCTTATTGCTAGCTTTATTCCCCGGAGCTCTTTTCCTTCTATTGACTGTCATCCATGGCCCAAAGTATTCATGATCTTGAGGAGGGTTATCTTCACTAATCTTTAGAATAACTTTAAACCCTCCTTCATCGACCGGTGCATTCTCATTATCAATCTTTGGACATTTTGAGAAATGGTGGCCGAAACAACCACATTTGTAGCACATCAGGTGTACTCCTTCATATTGAATGCACTAGGTGCGGTTCTTAAATCGAAATTTGCCTAATAGGGGTTTAATTAGGTCAACTGACACACACACCCTGCCATTGAGGACCCCAATCTTGGATTTGGTAATCGCAATTTTTCGGACAATACTAACTCTAGCTCCAATAATTGAGAGCACCACGTCATTCTGGAATTCTTGACCTAGTTCTGGAAATTTAATCCATACGTCCATACATGTAAGTGCTTTTGTTCTGGTGTCAAAATCTTGAACTCATCTTCTCACCGATAGATAGTGATCCGATATAATCCAGGGGCCTTCCGCTAGAACATAGTCTCTATCCCTTTTATCATCGAATTTAACCGTATAGTATCCATTGCCCATTGGTGCAAGATCAAATTTACCCGATATTCTCCAGCGCTGAATTAATCTCTTGAAAAGGATATGTGCTGGAAAAGATTTACCTATAAGCTTTATGATTATCACTTTCCTCCAGTCTCTTCTGATCTTCTTGTCGATTTCTTTGGGGAGAGTTATGACTGGGCATATCATTCTCTTCTCTGTGAATACCTTTTTTTTTGATAATATTGGCAGTCGCCAAAGGTGGGGTACTCCCCGTTACATAGTCAATAGCATACAATTGCAAATTATCAATTAAAACGCAGTCCAACAAAAAAAAAACGACTGATGCGCAGGATGAAAAACAAACCCAAGCAAACTGAAATCCAATCGACAAAATAGGTGGTTCATTAGTGGCTCTGTTGCATCAGTTGCAGTAGACCATGGAAGTTGCAGAAGACACTGCTACTCATGGAAGTTTGCACCAATTTATTTCCTCCCTCCCAGATTTGCCTCTTAACTACTTCCACCGCCGCTGTCCAGTTTGGTGTTTTGCCAGTAAATACAAATTCATTTCTTACTTTCCAGATCATCCATAGCGCATGAATGAAAGAAGATGCCCACAACCTTGAAGCCTTCTTTGTCATTCTCAATCCACACCATTGTTCATACGCTTCAGCTACTGAATTTGGGAAGATAAATTGTGTGCCCCACCATTTCTGAATTTTCTGCCAAAGTTTGTTACTCTCTACACAGTGTAAGAACAGATGGGTTGTGGTTTCAATTTTCAAACTGCAGAGTGCGCACCATTGTTGATTCAGTGCCACCAAGCCCTTCTCAAACAGGAAGTCTCTGGTGCAGATCTTTTCGTTCAAGCAAAACCAAGCGATCAGCTCTATTCTCGGCTGTGCAAGCTTTTTCCAGAATAGTCGAAGCCAACTTGTGGACGGGCTTGAGTCTGCTTCAGTCAGCAACTGATAGAAAGATTTACTGGTGTAGCATCTGTTTTTGTCACCGGACCAACCAATCGAGTCTGAGATAGTAGAATATTTAATCTCACATTGATTTATAGTGAGCATCAGAGTTTCATATGCTTCCATTTCGTATTGAAATAATTCACGTCTCCATGTCAGGTTCCACATCCATTGAGCTCCATTCCACCATCCTACCTCATCAATTTTGTCACCTTTCTGATTGCTGATGCTGTATAAGCGCGGGAATTTCTCTTTCAACAGAAAATAGCCAGCCCATGGGTCCATCCAGAAGCGGACTGTGTTTCCTCTTCCAACAGCCCATTTTGTGTTTGTGTGTCATGATCTCTGCAGTCTTGGGCGACCAGGAAGCAATTGAAACAATGGATTTCCACACACCTGGTTGCTTAGTCCTTTTCCAATCATCATCATATAGGGGTAGTTCAACATTAACCCCGTGTGTCGAGCCCATTACTTGCTTCCATAGTGGTGATGCAGTTCGGTGGTATCTCCACCACCATTTGTATAGCAGTGCGGTATTCCTTGCCTCGATGTCATTGATACCTAGTCCTCCCCTACTTCTCGGCGGTACCAATTTTTTCCAAGCTATTAGGCAGATGCCTTTCGAGGTTCCTTTCGCCCAGAGGAAGTTTCGTTGGATTTTGTCCAGTTCTTTGATTACTTGCTTTTGGAATTCTGAACAGGCTGTATAGTATATTGGGAGACTGTCAAGCACCGCTTTGATGAGCACAAGTTTACCGGCCCTAGACAGAGTAGTGGCCTTCCAGTTTGCAAGCCGATTTCTTACTCGATCTAGGACTGGTTCCCACGTCTGTTTCCTTCTTGGGTTTGCACCGAGCGGGCAGCCCAGATACGTTATTGGCAGTTGGGCAATCGGGCATCCAAGTGTGGCTTACCCATTGTTGTTCAGAAGAGTTGAGGTTGATAGTTATTGCTGCTGATTTGTTCCAGTTGATTTCTAATCCTGCCATTTCGGTAACCATGCAGTCGCCCATCTTACAGTTTTCAGGTCTTTCTTGTTTGCCTCGCTGAAGATCAGTGTGTCATCGGCATACTGTAGGTGAGAGAGTATGATGCTTGGTCGGCCCACAGTCAAGCCAAGTCTCTCTTGTTTCTGAATGCACTCATCTAGTATCCAGCTTAGAGCTTCAGCGGCTAGTATGAATAACAGAGGGGAGAGCGGGTCTCCTTGGCGCAACCCCCGTTTGGGCTTGAAGGGAACCGTAGGTGAGCCGTTAACTAATATGGAAATGCTTGAGGTTGAGATGCACTCCATTATCCATCTTCTCCAACGTGTCCCAAAGCCGGTGATTACTAGCATTTCATCGATGAACTTCCAGGAGAGACTGTCAAAAGCTTTTTTGAAGTCTATCTTGAGTAATACACCTTGTTTATGCCTCGATTTTAACCAGCTGATTACCTCGTTTGCAATTAGGGGTCCCTCCAGTATCTGCCTTCCCTTGATAAAGGCTGTTTGGGTCTCACCGATTAGCTTGCTTAGGACTGAATTTAGGCGGGCAGCTAGAAGTTTAGCTATTATTTTGTAGATACATCCGATCATACTGATTGGCCGGAAGTCTTCAACTCTAACTGAACCAGCTGTTTTAGGGATTAGTGTGACCCATGTCATGTTTATTCCCCGTGGCATGTTGTTTTGAGTGAAAAACTGTCTGACTGTTTTTATGAAGTCGGGGCCTACTATCGGCCAGAGTTGCTTCACGAATTTAAAGTTAAATCCGTCGTACCCTGGAGCCTTTCCGTCATTACAAGCCCAGGCTGTAGACTTAATTTCCTCATCGGTAGGAATAGCTTCAATTCTTATTACATCTTCCGGGCTGAGCGCCGGTCTACCGAGGTGTGGAGGCAAGGACCCATTGTTTTCTGATGCAGTGTATAAGCCCCGATAGAACTCAACTATAGCATCTTTTATATCTCGCGGTTCACTCGTCATAGCCCCATTAACTATCAGTTGATTGATCCTGTTTGTTTTACGGTTGAGGGTGGCACGACGGTGGTAATACTTTGTATTTCGATCACCTTCTTTCAGGTGTTTTTCTCTTGAGCATTGGCGCCAGTATTGCTCTTGTTGTCTGAGTCGTTTCCATAGAAGAGCTTGGAGAGCTTTCCTACGAAACGTACGTGGTTCATCAGGATCAGCCAGTTCATCAGCTTGATCAATCAAGGCTAGTTCTTTCAAAATCTTCTCCACCTCTCTGTTAGAATTACCATGAATTTTTTTTGTTCCATTTTCTGAGAGGGATTTTTATGTGCTTGAGCTTTTCTTGCGTATTGAGGCTACCCAATTTCTCTCATTCTCCATGAAAGAATTTGCTAAAATCTGCATGGTTTAGCCATGAGTTCAGAACTCTAAACGGTTGGGGTCCCCACTGTACCGCTCCAAAACTTATGATCATCAGTTTATGGTCAGATAGTCTCCACGATTTTGCTGAAAGCATGATTCCAGGGAAGGCTGCAGACCATTCTGCTTCTATGAAAACTCGATCCAGTCTGCTCATTGAGTGTCCCCTCTTCCATGTGTATTTACAGCCAGTAAGCTCCAGTTCCACCGTACCCATATCATCTACCCAATCTCTTAAGTCTCTTATACTTCTACTTATCTGGTTGGCGTCTCCCCCCTTCCTTTCATCTCCTTGCATTACCTCATTCATGTCTCCTGCTATTAACAGTGGGAGGTTGATATTTGTGCGTAAGTTTCGTAATTCGTCATACATGATGCGCCTGTCTTCCGCTGTCGTTGGGCTGTAGATAAACAGGATATTCCCTTGGAACTGGCTCGCAAGCCATTCCACTGTCTTCCGTGAATACCTCCTGGGTCGTGTCTTCCGTGTCTGAAATCTCGTCATCTGAGGATACAACCGCGTCTTGCATCTTTTGTTCCAAAACAATTTCACAGAATAATCCCTTCTCCCACGTGGAAGTCAAATTTGTAGCCGGGATTAGATCTTGGGTCACTCCCTCAGGTAGCGGTCGCTTCTTCTTTCAGACATGTACTGCATCCTGAGGTTGGGTAGCTTGGAAACTGAAATCCATTACTGCGTGCGCGAGCATTAGCCAGGCAGGATGGAAGCAGGGAGGATGGACAACGCACCGTCGACGACGCCACAAATTTAGGGTTACAGTGGTCGACTTTCTTCGAGAGAAGAAAAGCGACGGTTCTTTCTAGGTGGGTTAATTCTTTGTTGAACTATTCTCAATTTCTCACTCTATAAATTTTTGAGTTTGCCTTAGTCCATGAGAAAGGTCACTTATATGCTTTGTTACGCCGGCACCAATGCATCCAAAAAAAATTCCGTCCGCGTAATCACCCCTTGTCTACGATTATTTTTATTTCAGTGAACTTGTCAGCCTGCTAATTCCAGCCTTCTACGTTAGTTTCAAAAAAAAGAGAAACAAAACACACTCACACAAAAAGTAGCCCAGGCACAGCGGCTGTTCTGCAGTGCTATTTTGTCTACCGAATTCCATCAGAGCTAGCAGTCGTGCACATCCAGTATTCTCCCCTTGTCTACCATGGCTTCCGACGGCGCAACCACACAATCCAAGGCTTTGGAGGACCAAAATAAAAAGACGAACGATGCTGATAACACCCTGGTGGCCGCACAGCTTGAATTCAAAGAGACCATACAGACCCAGTTATCAGATGTAATCAGTCGGCTTGCAGCCACAGAGTCACGCACCCCAATTTTAAGAACTCCTCACCCCACTTCGGCGGCATCATCGTCATTGACTCTTCCGCCAATCCGGACGCTCAAGCTCGAGATTCCATTCTTCATAAGCGACAACGTCCACGGATGGCTATTTCAGATTGAGCGATTCTTCTCGTATCATCATATACCGTCGAAACAATGTCTCGACATCGCCAGTATGTATATGACAGGACCAGCGCTGGTTTGGTTCACCATACAACATCAAGCGCACATGTTTACATCTTGGGACCAATTCAAGATCGTAGTGAAGGAACACTTCAGTCCGGCTGCATTCGAGAGTCCAGAGGGTGCTCTGTACAAACTAACGCAGACAACGGCAGTGGCTAAGTACACCGAGGCATTCGAATCTTTACAATCTCGGGTTCCGAATCTGTGTCTCGCCAGCGCCCTCAACTGCTATGTTTCTTGCTTAAGAGACGACATCAGACGTGAAGTCCTTCTACTGAAACCAGTGACCCTCATTTCTGCCGTTGGGTTAGCCCGCTCAGTTGAAGACAAACTGGCCGCCGTCCCGGCCCGGTCTTTAGTGCGACCCACATACATCAGGCAATTCTACTAGCAGGCAGTTCTACCAGCAGCCGCTACCACCTCCAGCCATCCCCGCTCTTCCACCATCTGTCAGCAAACCATTCTCCACCAGTCCAGCTACTATTGCTCCTGGCCGTACACCCATTTGACGCCTTACACCGACGGAGGTCTTGGCGCGTCGGGAAAAAGGTTTGTGCTACAACTACGATGAACGGTTTGTCCCAGGACATCCCTGCAAGACTTGCCAATTATTCCTGCTGATCACTGAGTCGTGTGAGGCACAAACCGAGGCTACACCTGAAGCTGATGCTATTCCGTATGAAGCAACTGACTTTGTACAGCCGGTGGAGGAAGACATTCTGAATATATCGCTCCATGCTTTTGAGGGCAAATCTGCGCAGTCTACGTTACGCATCTGGGGGAAAGTTAATGGTCACCCACTTGTCATGCTCATGGATGGAGGTTCGACTCATAATTTCATTCACCCTCGTTGGGTTCGACATCTCGGTATTCCAGTTCAGCCATCTCGCCACTTTCGGGTGATTGTTGGTAACGGCGATGCTATGTCAAGTGAAGGGGTCACCGCGCCAATCCAAGTATCCCTTGCCAACCATGTCTTCCCGATTACCTTTCATTTGTTGGCAGTGCACGGCACCGACATTGTTCTCGGGTGCGCTTGGCTTTCGACTTTAGGTCCGGTTATCACATAATACAAGGACTTGTATATGATGGTTCAGTGGAAGGATACGTGGGTTATGATGCATGGCATTCCCCCGACGCCGGCCTCTCTAGTCACTTTTTCACAATTGCATGCGATTCAGTAGCGGGGCGGTCTTGAGTCTTGTTACGCTCTCATTGTGCGAGAAACCGAGAACGCCAACAGCGAGGCCGCGCCTGGCCTTCCTACTGCTCCGACTCCGGACCTGCAGACCGTTCTTCAGTGTCATGCCGCGGTTTTCCAGTAGTTGCATGGATTGCCTCCATTCCGTGCACATGATCACTTCATTCCCTTGTTGCCAGACGCACAACCAGTAAACGTCCGCCCCTATCGATATCCTTATAAGCAAAAGGAAGCAATTGAGCAGTTGGTGCAGGAGATGTTGCGCGAGGGTGTCATCCAGCCGAGTACCAGTCCCTTTTCATCTCCGATACTCTTGGTTCATAAAAAAGATGGATCTTGGCGATTTTGTGTTGACTATCGGCTCTTGAATGCAGTTACTATCAAGGATCGCTTTCCTATTCCAACGGTGGATGAGTTATTGGATGACTTGCATCGAGCCAGAGTTTTCTCTAAGATTAATTTGCGTGCAGGGTATCATCAGCTCCGTCTAGCCCCATCAGATGTCCATAAGACAGCTTTTCACACACATGACAATCACTACGAATTTCTAGAAATGCCTTTGGGCCTCATAAATGCTCCGTCTTCATTTCAGGTAGCTATGAATGATCTGTCTGGTTCAGTTCTTCGCCGGTATGTTCTTGTTTTCTTTGATGACATTTTAATATATAGTCGGGACCATGCCTCGCATTTACAACATTTGGATCATGTTCTGCAAATTCTGGGTGATGCTACATTTTTTGCAAAACCGTCTAAGTGCACTATTGGAGCTGCATCCATTTCGTATTTGGGCCACATTATTTCAGAGAATGGTGTGTCGGTGGATCCAGAAAAATAGCCGCGATTATCTCTTGGCCACAGCCCCGTACCGTTCGCCAGTTACATGGATTTTTGGGATTAGCTGGATACTATTGCTGGTTTATTTCGGGATTTGCTAATCTTGCGGCGTCTCTCACCTCCTTGTTAAAAAAATTCCTTTCAGTGGTTGTCTGCTGCTACAACGACCACTTTCGACAGCCTTAAGGCTGCCTTATCATCCGCCCCAGTCTTACATCTTCCTGACTTCACTAAGGAATTTGTGGTTCAGATCGATGCTTCTCTGGTGTTGGCGCTATCTTGTCTCAGGAAAGTCATCAGATCGCCTATTTTAGTAAGCATTTGCCTTCACGAATGCAGACCGCTTCTACTTATTCTAGGGAGATGTTTGTTATCATTGAGGTCGTTAAGAAGTGGCGTTCGTACTTATTGGGGTCTCACTTCACCATTCTCATGGATCATCAGAGCTTGCGCTCGTTGGTCTCTTAAACTATTCAGACCCCTGAGCAGCAGCATTGGTTGGCCAAACTTCTGGGATTTGATTTCACGATTGTTTATCGTCCCGGCAGAGACAATACTCTAGCTGATGTGCTTTCGCGGATTGATGAGAGCCAATTTAGTAGTCTCCAGGCTACGTCGCGCCCCGTGGTTGCCCTCATATCCGCTTTGTGCACCTTTATCTCCCAGCATTTCCAGGACCAGATTGATCATATCCAGGCTGATCCAGGTGCTCATTCAAACTATGATTTTCGGGATGGATTGCTCTATTACAAAGGTTGTCTCTTTGTTCTTGCCTCATCTGCACTCCGCCCTTTGTTGATTCAGAAGTTCCAATCTTCTCCGCTAGGCGACCATGCACGGGGTCTCCCGTACTCTGGCCAAGCTTACTGCTGTTTTCTATTGGCCGGGTATCCGCGAGGAGGTTAAGCTTGCCATTCGCTCTTGTTCCACATGTCAGGAGGTCAAGCCAGAGAATCGTGCCCTGAAGGGCTTGCTGCAGCCTCTACTGGTTCCGTCGAGGGTTTGGGATGAGATCTCCATGGATTTCATCACCCATCTCCTCCTTCCCGTGGGTTCTCTGTGGTCATGGTAGTCAGGGATCGATTGTTGAAGTATGCTCACTTCTGTCCACTTGGCTCTAAATTTTATGCTATTGATGTTGCTAGGGTCTTTGCCCGTGAGATTCGTCGGCTGTATAGTCTACCCATGAATATTGTTTTGGAACGCGATCCTATCTTCATGAGTACATTCTGGCAGGAGCTGTTTCGTTTGCAAGGCACTACTGTTTCGTTTGCAGGAGCTGTATCATCCGCAATTCGATGGGCAAACTGAGATTGTCAACCGCCTTCTTGAGGACTATCTTCATTGATATGTAGCTGATGCCCCCCTTCTTGTGGGTGGATTACCTTCATTGGGCCGAGTGGTGCTACAATACCAGTCTCCATTCTTCTATTGGCACGACTCCCTACGAAGCAGTGCACGGGCGTCCACCTCCGTCCTTGTTGGATTATGAGCCCGGTAGTTCATCGGTGGCTGCGGTGGACTCAGTTTTGTCCTCTCATTCAGACCTCCTCCAGTCCTTGAAGGACAACATTGCTCACGCTCGCCTCCACATGCAACAGAAGGCGGACAAACATTGTACGGATGCTGAGTTTGTTGTCAGTGACTTGGTCTATGTGAAGCTTCAACCGTACCGCCAATCTTCTATGGCTCAGCGCTCTTCTTTTAAGTTGGCCAAGTGATTCTATGGCCCATTTTCTATACTTGCTCGTGTTGGTCCTGTTGCTTAGAAACTTCAATTACCTCTAGACGCTCGCATTCATTATGTTTTTCATGTCTCCCTTTTAAAGAAAGTTGTTGGGTCCGCTCCTTCTGTTGCTGCTTCCTTGCCTCCAAAGTTCGTGGAAGGTCGGCCGCGAGTGTTACCAGGTCGCATTTTAGATCGTCGGGATCAGCTCTTGGCTGGTCGCTTTGTTCCTCATGTGTTGGTCGAATGGCAGGGCCTTCCGCTGAGGATGCTTCGTGGGAACCCCTTTCTGAGTTGCAGCAAGATTTTCCAGATTTTCGCCTTGAGGACAAGGATGTTTTCGAAGGAGGGGAGAATGTGCTCAATCCAGTTAGTTGTAGTCGTTCGGCCCGTGTTAGGAAAGGCCTGAGCTACTTATCCGGCTACATTTAGCATAATTAATCTTCTACTTGTTTATCTTTATGTTTGTTAGGATATTCTCTAGATTATTTACATTAGATATTATCTTTTGTTGTTATCTTTTCCCTTAAGTATGGCTAGTTAGTTGCTAGACTTCTATTATTTATTTGCAACATTGGATATTACTAGAGATCAAGAAATAACAAATCTCAATTTTCCTCTTTCTCGCATCTCCCTACCTCCCTTCCTTTCTTCCTTCCCGACCCTTTTCTGTTGAACGTGTCAGCCACAGTAGCACTTTAATGATTTACCCTTTAAAGAAGATTATGATAGCGTTCCCTAGCTAGGTCATTTGAAGATTTATCTATTTTTTAATGTGGGATAAGTGTTATGTTTTAATTGGATTTGTCTATACGCATACATAAAAATGTTACTATAGTCCACATGATAAATCACAATTAGTTAACTACACTCAACTTAAAAAAACTTTATTTCCACCTTTATCCTGAAATTACCTCTAACTATCCAACGCCCCAAACTAGATCCTTATAAGTAACCAACTTAACTGTCCATAAAATATGAGTAGCTTTTTTATATGAAACAAAATAGGAGTAGACTTGAGATAATAGCTCTTTAAAAAAACCACCACATTCATTTCATTAAAATTCGAAGTACACCAAGTGAAAGCTAAAATATACTGTAAAGATACTAACTTCAAAACAAAAGTAACTAATCTAAAAAGCCAAGTGATTACCTACCCACACACCCCCAAACTAAAACGGGCCTACGTGACCCAATAGAACTAGAGCGATGGGACTGAACCAATCGGATATATTAGTGAAACGAATCCGAATACATCCTTAGAGATTCGGGATCGAACCGGACCCGAAACCGCCTGGAACTAGACCTAGCAAAACAGATTGGCGGGTTGGGTAAGCCTCAACCCCCTCTAACCCGTTTAAAAAAGTGTCAGCCCTACTCCAACCCATTTAATTAACTAATTCAAAATTTCAACCCTAACCCAATCCACCAACCCACAGATTAACCCACGGATAAGCCATTTAAGCTTTCTACAGAAATAAATAATGTTTTATAAACATAAAACATGTTATAAAGTAATACATAAATGAATATACACATACATATAAATGGCCTCGTGTGTTTTAATGCAATCTTAAAATTGATAAAATGTAAGCATAAAAATTTGTACAAAAAATTGTACATATAGCTATATATCTATATATAATAAGATTAAATTCAAACTCAATTAATAACAAAAACCAATGATTATTGATTTTATACCTTATATACGTAAAATTGAAAAATGAATGAAAATTTCTTTAAAAATTGTTATTGTATATGGTCATTTGTATTCTAAAAGTTTATTAAATTTGTGTAACAGTTTTATAATTATTTCTAAAAGAAATAGATATGCGGGTTGGCGGGTTGGACTACCTTAACCCTGATGAAATACCCCAAATCTAAATAATATTATTAAATCATTATTTATTGGATTATAATCCAAATATAAATCATCTCACGTACGCATGCAAACCCATGCATGAAAACGTTACGAAAAAATAGTCGTTTCACCATAAACGCTAAAACGCCTTAGAAACATGTGATCAAGCATGACCTTATATGACCTTCTAAAACTCAAACCAAATGGTCATACACTCATTATATGAATATATAAATATATTCCATAAGCTATACTCAGTCAAATACGCAAAACGCTCGGGGGTGCTCACGCGCGCCCCTTAAAGCAAGAAAAGCTCGGAGGAGTGCCGAGGTGGCACGAACTCCTATAAAATTAATTCCTAGAGTTCCTAATATCATTATTTACCATTCTAAAGATAACCCACGAAGTGGTTCATCAAAATTCAACAAAAACCACAGGAGGATTTCTTAGCGCTCCTTTTTGCCCGGGTGTGTCCCGATGGCCCGTAAATTATGTCATGGGTTGATGTAACCTCATATAACCCAATGTAACATCTTAATATATGTTTATTTACCATAATAAGTGTTTACAAACACTTGGAACTCATAAAAACAATTTGGTTCCCAAAGATTTCCTTAGAGCACAAAAACACACCTTCGGGTGTCACGAAAACGCGTTTTACGCAATTGCCTTGTAGTTTTTGACATGCCACGAATTGGTAATCTTAAAAAGGGTTAAAATGACATTCTAAATCAGTTGGTGTGACTAGTCAACAAGGCTCTCTATATGGGCCGATTTTTAGAGCAAAAACTAGTATAAAATTTGCTTTAAAAGTTTGTAAAAGGCTTAAAACATGGTGACTCACCTTCCCATGTGTTATATTACTTAATGTCAAAGTAAGTAGGTCTCATTTGACCATGTGGCTGTCGAAATTATGAAGAGAAACAAGGCCATGTGAGCTAGGAAGAAGACAAAATGTAAAAAGGCAAAAGTGGATCTAGATTCCACCTTTTTCATTTCTTAAAATTCAAGAGACCTTCCAAGCTTCTTCCTTGGCTCTTCATCAACGAATTGAGACCCCTCTTTTAGCCTTGAAATCGTGCACCATAATGAGGAAGAAGACAAGGCTTTAACTTAGAAAAATCAAAAGTACAACTTACCTAAATTTCCTTGTCTTCTAGCTCACAATTATTCCCTTTCCAACCCTTGCCTTGTCACACCTCACATGCCCTATAACATGGCCGGTTTTTATTGCTGGAAAGGAGTCATTTATTGAGCCAATCAACCATGAATTAAACTAAGGAAAAGAATTGTCAAATGACATTAAAAATTTGACAAAAAAAATCAAATTCCAATTGCCTCTTTCATTTACGTGAGCCAAGCCTCATTTGCTTCCTTGCCCTATTCTTGCACGGCTTGGTAAGCTTCTCTCTCTCTCTTCTAGCTTCATCTTCTTCCTTTGAAGCTCTTAAGTTCATTAATGGAGGTTTAACTTCTATCTTCATCTTTAAGGTAAATTCCTAGCATTTCTTGGCAAGCCTTGAAGCAAATCTCTTCCTAGCATAACAAGGTTGTTCGGCTTCATTTAGTTCTCCAAGGAGATTTTCCAAACCAACATTAAACCAAGGGACATCTCAAGGTAGGTTTTAAAGCTTGAAAATCCTTAAAGCACATTTTTATGTGTAACCAAGTTCTACCTCTTCTAAGTCTCTTTTCTTCTCCATTTTGATGAAGGAAAACTTGTTCTTCACCTACCTTAGGAGTGCCGAATTCATAAGGAGAAAAGTCTAAGGTAAAGTCTTGTAAAACTACTACAAATCTACTTAAGATCTTTATTGAAGATCTAACTCCTAAACACCTTTACCTCTTGCATAAAACCGAAGAGGACCATCAAGTTTACCTAGGAGAAAGCTTGGAGATTCAAGAAGAAGTCCAAGCACTTAACCACCTTTGTTAAGAAGTAAGTTTACTATATAAATCCTTATGTTATAAGCTTTGTTAAGCTTCTAAAAATTATACAAAAATTATGTACACCTCCTAGGTTATATGAAACCGAAACTACATGGTATTATATGCCAAAAATATAACCTATAACATATATAGAAAATAATTACCTTAAGACACATTTTTGTGTCACAAAGTTTATTTATGTTACATATAAATTTAGGCCGAAAGTTCAAGAGCAAAAGTACTTCATTTTGAGCTAAGAATTTATATAAGACATTACAATAATTTATACATGAGTTATATGACTCATATGAATTTATTTATAATTACTTAGACATATAAATCCACTTTTATATAACATAAGGTCTCATTTAAATTATGGCCGAATGTTCTACTTGATAAATAAGTTTTAATGAGCTACTTAGGTATATAAATTTATATCATAAAGTTTGGTGAGTTAAAAATATTCTATTAGTGTCTAAATGACTAATTAATTAAGTTATGTGGATTAAATGTAATTTTTACAAAGTTTGGTATGCTTATTATAAAAACCGTGAGCTAAGGGACTGTTTGGTGTAATTATAATATAATATAAGGTTAGGAATTAAGTTTAAGAATTTTAGATAATTTAAACAAGCTTTAAAATAACTTTTTATAAAGTTTTGGGCTATTATGTAATTTATAAAAGTTGTTATGAAAGTTTAGAATATAAAATGGGGCGAATTCATAATTAAGGAAATTATTAGGTTCGCTTTTGAATTTTAGAAGAATTAAATACTTAAACTATAGTTTATAAGTTATTAAATATCTATTATTAAGTTTTGGGGTGAAAATGTAATTAATGGAAAGTTCAATGACAAAGCCGAATTGTTTGGGGTTAGTTTGGTAATTTAAGAATTTATATATTTATATTCAGCATTTATGGAGAATTAAAATTAAAACTATAGTTTATAAGACTTTATGTAAAGATTATAAGATTTTGTGGTTAGATTGCAAATATAAGAAGTATATATATATATGCCGAGATTTTGAGGGGCTAAGATGTAATTTCCGAAAGTTATAATATTTATAAGTTATGTCCAAAAATATTAGTGGTAGTTTTGTAATTTAATTGAATAAGGAATTAAAATTATGTTATAAAAAGAGATTAGAATTTAAATGTAAAGTTATGAATTAATGTGGTTGTTTTGTAAATAACCGAAATATAAGCTTAAGAATTTAGATTTAAATAAATATAGGTCCTATATGGATATTTGGAGGATTTAGAAGAAAGAATTTTGATTAAAGGAATTATGGAATTAGAACTATGGCTTATATAGTTATAAGGAATCTAAAGGTAACCAATAAATATTATTTGGTTAAAAGGAGAATAATAGAAACTATAAGAATTTTAATGTCCATGTGTGACATATAAAAAATAGTCAAGAAATTACAAGTTGTTATGTCACCTAGACAATTGAAATAAACAACAAATAGTACATGAATATATAAACATATATGTACAATAAAGGGTTTATAAATAAATCAAAAAGAATAACAATTAAGTTATACATTAAATCATGAGGTAATTAGAAGAAATAAACCTCACATGAAATAACAAATACGAGATTTGTTAAAAGTTCCAATAGAATTATTATATAAGGGTAACAAAAATTAACCCTCTCAGTTAATCATATTCTAGGACTTGTTTGACCAGACGTTGACCGGGAATTTACAAGTACAGTCTACGGTGAACGGTATGGGATCTTGTAACCTGTTTTCTAACGGATTACACCGGCTTGTGTGCTATCTGTTGTTTGAAATAACGACCAAGATAATTAATGTAAACTGTTGTTTTACTCTTGCACACTGTGGTATTATTTTATATGCGTGAATGTTGCTGACTACATCGTGTATGTCCCACGCATACGGACACTACTATACCAGTGGATTAAATACCTGCGTTTCAGTATACCGAGGACTTGTACTCAAGTCTCTCACTAACTTCAGTTATAACAAACGTCATTATCCTAAACGTGATAATTGACAATACACATTGTGTTCTTGTTTAACGTCTTATATGACACTTAACAATTATATACTTCGAGATTGAGGAGCCCAGTTGGATCTGGCCATGCATGCTACGGGAGTTGTACCTGTCTCAGGTCGTCTCCTACTACGTCGCGACGGAACATTCTGTTATAACCCGTATATTCCTAATTTACATTATATCCGTTACTATGTTATTCTAAGTTGGATTAATTAATTACTTATGTCAGTTGGGGCTCCAGAGGCATTAGTTTAAAAGGCGAGGCTAAGTAGGTCTTTTCCCCTTCGTTTAATTAAGGTAAGTGGAATTATTAAAGAGTAATAATTCCTTCCACTACTTCCCCGATCAGTTTAGTCGTCAGTTTTCTCGTAGTGGAGCGCCTCTCTTTGAACAACTCAAGTTTCTCTTCTTCTCTCTCAGACCTTGTACTCTGCTGAAGATCGTGTGTTGCTGATAGCGTGTTACTGCTTTGAATTGTTCGTCCCCAGTGCCGCGTGGTCCTCCCTTCGATTTCAGGTTTGAATTGCAGAATTGGGACTCCGTTATTTTCTTCGTTTTATCAGCTTTCTGATTGTGGATTCTGATTGTGTTCGAATCAGTTGTCGTCGGCTGCATTCGGATTAAGATTCTGCTGCGGTTCTGCGTCTGGTCTCGTGTTCAGGTTTGGATTACAGATTTGAGGAATGTTGTATTCTAGGGTTCTTGCCTGTTTCTGATTGTGGGCTGTCTGGTTGTGTTGTTCAGTGATTGTGTTCGGGTCTGGTTGAAGAGTTGTTCGGACTGCGCCCATTGATTCAGATCGTTGTTTTCTGCTGCTAATTGAGGTAGGTGGTTACTCGATTCAGTTTGGAAGTTCAGCCATGGGGATTGCAACGGTTCTGTTTCGTGTGTGATTTCTGTTTGTGATGTCTGTTTGGTTGCGTTTTGGAATGGCTAAACCCCCATGGTTTCCTGTTTTAATGTCTGATTTGGTGTGTGTGCTTATTGGCATTTTAGGCTTGATTTGTGTTGTTTTTCTCTGGTTCGTCTTCTGGAAACTGCATTTTTCGCACTGTCCGAACTTCCGTCCGAGCTTTGAAGTTCGGACAGTGCGTTTCTGCCTTTCTGATTTGCGAGTTCGGGGTATGTCCGAACATCTGTCCGAACATGATGTTCGGACACACCCTCAGTTTCCCTCTGGTTTAAGTTCGACCTGTGTCCGAACTTCGACGTCCGGACACAAGGTCGGACCTTCCGCGTGTTTTCCCGTAAAACCTGTCCGAACATCCGTCCGAACTTGGATGTTCGGACATGCTGAACTCCTCTATCTGATTTCAACTCGACTTGTGTCCGAACATTGATGTCCGGACACAAGTTCGGACATTTGGCTTTCTCTGGTTTCTGAGTCTCGACTTGTGTCCGAACTTCATGTCCGGACACAAGTTCGGACACCCCCTGTTTTCAACATAACTTCTTCTTGTTTGAACTCCGATTTGAGTGCCGTTGTGGCGTTGGTTTCCTTATGATCTGTGCTACTGATTTATGAGTGTTTTGGCATATTTAAATGCAACTTTGCTTCTGTTTAAGCAACCTTTCTGTTTTGGGACATTGCACTTTGTTTCTGAGCCGTGAATGGCTGGGTCGAGCTATTCCGTGGTATACCATGTAGACGTCGTTCTGAGTGTGGGTCATTCCCTTTCTGTTCTGTGGGGTTGACGAACCCTTTGGCTCTTTCGAGTCATTTCTGCGTTGCCGAGAGACCTGGTATGGTCTATGGGTCTTCGACCCTTCTGAGTGTGTGCATTGTGTTTGTCCCCTTTCTGTTTAAGTGCTCTGACTGTTTCTGAAATGGGAACCCTTGTGTTCCACTCTGCTTCTGTTTCTGAAAGCTTCTGACTATCTGAGAATTGTGCATAAGATGTTTATCTTCTCTTCTTCTGATTTCAATTGTTTTGAGCGACCTTGCTGATGACGGTCGCTGCTTACTGGGCATAGTTGTGTGCTCATTCCCCTACTTCTAACATTTTTGCAGATTGATCAGCGAGGATCATCCTGTTCTGGAGCTATAGTTTAGCTTTTGACTGTTTATGTTTATGAGTTGTAGCCTTCGGGCCTTATGCTTTTGACTTTTGTTTCTGACTCGGTTTTGTATTTGGGATTTGGTATTTGTTCCGCTGTATTTGAATACATTGGTTTACAATGTTTATGTAAACTTCGTTTTGGGCCTTTATTGCGTTTGAGTGTTTTAGAGCCTTGCGTTATTAGGTAGTAATACGCGGCGTGTAGCACCCTTAAC
Source organism: Limonium bicolor (assembly GCA_023374045.1). NCBI lineage: Eukaryota > Viridiplantae > Streptophyta > Magnoliopsida > Caryophyllales > Plumbaginaceae > Limonium > Limonium bicolor. The sequence continues at coordinate 7,597,974 of CM041783.1, forward strand.
TCTTAGGCCGGTTTTAGGGGTGTTACATTTAGTGGTATCAGAGCCAGGTTTGGCTTTCTTTGGTGTCTGTGGGTGTTTGCTTGTGTGAGAGTCAGTTGTGACAGTGGTTGACTGTATGAGTTAGTTCTGACAAGTTTTGGATTTGTATATCTCAGAATGGCTCCTCGTAGGACACCAGTGACCCCTCAGGGAGATGCTGCGGATGTAGTGCAGCAGTTTGTGACGCAGTTGATGCAGACGATGGCTGCAGCTGCTGGGGGAGCTGGTGGAGGAGCTGGTGGTGCTGGCCCAGCAGGAGCGAATGCCGTGGGAGGCCGAGTCCGAGCTCTCCAGGAGTTCATGAAGCTTAAGCCTCCATCCTTTGATGGCTGTGGTGACCCTCAGGAGGCGAGCCACTGGATTACAGAGGTCGAGGACCTGCTGAGAGTGATGGGGTCGGAGGATGACCAGAAGGTGGACTTCGCTACGTTCCTCTTTAAGGGGGAGGCGAAGGAGTGGTGGCGCATGGTGATGGGTAGGCATCCCCAGCCTTGGACCTGGGATCAGTTCTGCTTGGAGTTCAACAAGCAGTTCTATCCGGATGTGTACAAAGACCAGAAGATCAATGAGTACAACCGGCTGCGCCAGGGAGAGAGATGACTGTAGAGGAGTATGTGAGGAAGTTTGTGACGCTGTCGAAGTATGCTCCAGAGCCGGATGAGCACAGGAAGGCTCGTAAGTTTGAGAGCGGATTGAGGCCAGACATCAGGTCGGCGGTGACACCTCTTCGTCACCGGACCTTCAGAGATGTGGCGGATGTCGCCTTGCTGGTAGAGGCTGACATCAAGGGCAGACAGGGGGCAGAGACCATAAGGGAAGAGGCGTGCTGAGAGCCTCAGAAGAAGGAGGCTGCTCCTCCTCAGAAGAAGCAGACCTATGGAGATCGCCGGGGAGCTTCTTCATCTTCGTCAGCTGGGACGAAGTGTGGGTCTTGTGGTCGCTCCCATCCTGGTAGGGAGTGCTACAAGAAGACCGGTGCCTGCTTTAAGTGCGGGTCGATGGAGCACCGGATTGCTCAGTGCCCTCAGGCGTCCAGTAGAGGCTCAGGGGATAGAGGTACCGGCTCAGATTCAGGGGCGAGGTCCGATCAGAAGAAGCCTCAGACTCAGGCCCGGGTTTATGCTATGGCTGGAGAGCGTGATCGAGCGGTGATCGCGTCATCTCAGGTATTCTCCAGATCCATTCTCGAGATGTGTTTTGTCTGTTTGATTCTGGAGCTACGCATCCTTTATCTGCTGTGATTTGTTGGGTGACCTTGGACTGACTGCTGTGCCTAGTGAGGTAGACTTGTGTGTGAGTAGTCCATTAGGTGGGGTTGCCCCTTGTGTGCTGGATTCTGTGTGTAAGGCTTGTCCCATAGTAGTTAGGGACAAGACTTTCTTTGCTGACCTCATCCCGATGCGGATGACCTGTTTTGATGTGATTCTGGGCATGGATTGGCTAGCAGAGCACCATGCCCATATAGATTGTGCAGCGAAGAGGGTGTTTGACTTGCCAGACGGGTCTCGTTTTGCTTTCTCTGGGAATGCAGTTCCATGTGCGCCGGTGATTGTGTCAGCGATGCAGGCAGCCAGTTTCTTGAGGAAGGGCTGCCAGGGCTTCTTATGTTATCTGCCAGAGGTGCGTGAGGGATCTAGCTTGGAGAGCATCCCGATTGTCAGAGAGTTTCCTGAGGTCTTCCAGGACGACGTGCCCGGACTTCCACCAGTGCGAGAGGTGGAGTTCACCATCGATTTAGCGCCAGAGACTCAGCCCATCTCTAGGGCCCCTTACCGTATGAGTCCGGCGGAGTTGAAGGAGCTAAAGGTCCAGCTTCAGGAGCTGTTGGATAAGGGCTTCATACGCCCTAGTGTTTCGCCTTGGGGAGCGCCAGTGCTGTTTGTGAAGAAGAAGGATGGGACCTTCCGTTTGTGTATCGATTACAGAGAGTTGAACAAGGTGACCATCAAGAATCGCTACCCCCTTCCGCGCATCGACGATTTGTTTGACCAGTTGGCGGGCGCCACAGTGTTCTCGAAGATAGATCTTCGTTCAGGCTACCATCAGTTGAGGATTAAGGCCGAGGATGTGCCTAAGTCCGCTTTTAGGACTCGTTATGGTCATTACGAGTTCCTAGTCATGCCGTTTGGTTTGACTAATGCTCCGTCAGTATTCATGGACATGATGAACCGGGTTTTCAAACCCTATCTGGATCAGTTCGTGGTGGTCTTCATAGATGATATCTTGGTGTACTCCAGGAGCGCAGAGGAGCATGAGGAGCATCTGAGGATTGTTTTGCAGACGCTGAAGGATCATGAGCTGTATGCTAAGTTGAAGAAGTGCGACTTCTGGCTTGATCGCGTAGTATTCTTGGGACATGTGGTCTCGAAGGACGGTATTCAGATCCTGAGAAGATTAGAGCTGTGATGGAGTGGGCGAGGCCCACGAATGTTGCTGAGATTCGCAGTTTCCTTGGGTTAGCTGGGTACTACAGGAAGTTCGTTGAGGGGTTCTCTAAGATTGTATCCCCGCTGACCCGTCTGTTGAGGAAGGAGATCAAGTATGAGTGGAGCGAGGCTTGCGAGCAGAGTTTCCAGGAGATTAAGAAGAGACTGACGACGGCACCGATTCTGACTTTGCCTTCTGGGACCGAGGGTTCGAGGTCTTCTGTGATGCGTCCCATAAGGGACTGGGATGTGTTTTGATGCAGCAGGGTAAGGTAGTGGCTTATGGCTCGACAGCTTAAGCCCTATGAGAAGAACTACCCTACCCACGATCTGGAGTTGGCAGCTGTAGTGTTCGCGCTGAAGATTTGGAGACATTATTTATATGGAGCGTCGTGTAAGGTTTACACTGACCACAAGAGCCTCAAGTATTTGTTCACTCAGAAGGAGCTGAACTTGAGACAGAGGAGGTGGTTGGAGCTACTTCATGACTACGATTTAGAGATCCTCTACCACCCGGGTAGAGCGAATGTTGTTGCAGATGCCTTGAGCCGGAGAGGTGCTTCGGGTGTAGCTTGTGCCTTGTCAGGAGTTCAGAGGTCCGCCTTAGAGCTTCAGCGTATGGGTGTTTGGGTAGTCAGACCAGCCAGTGCCAGTGTGATAGCAGCGCTTCAGGTGCAGTCTTCGTTGGTCGACAGGATTCGGGTTGGTCAGGAGTCAGACTCAGCTTTATGTCGGATTAGAGAGGGGCTGTCTGCAGAGCAGAGTTCAGATTTCAGTGTCTCCAGCGATGGTTGTCTGCGTTTCAGAGACCGTGTATGTGTGCCAGACGATGCAGTGCTGCGCAGAGAGATCCTTCAGGAGGCCCATGGAGCGCCTTATTCAGTTCACCCAGGAGGGGTGAAGATGTATCGAGACCTCAGAGAGTCATTCTGGTGGTCTGGGATGAAGCGTGATATCTCAGAGTTTGTCTCGAAGTGCCAGACCTGTCAGCAGATTAAGGCTGAGCACCAGAGGCCAGCGGGTTTGCTTCAGCCCCTTCCCATTCCTGAGTGGAAGTGGGAGAGTGTGGGGATGGATTTCGTCATGGGTTTGCCCAGGACTCCTTCGGGTTGTGATGCTGTTTGGGTGATAGTTGATCGTCTGACGAAGTCTGCTCATTTTCTGCCGGTGAAGAAGACCTTCAGTCTGGAGCGCCTAGCTCGTTTATATCTGGATGAGATAGTGAGGCTTCACGGTGTGCCTACTACTATTGTGTCTGATCGTGACCCTCGTTTTGTTTCGAGATTTTGGCGCAGTTTGCATAAGGCCTTGGGTACGAATTTAGCGTTCAGTTCAGCTTACCATCCTCAGTCGGATGGCCAGACGGAGAGGACTAATCAGGTTTTGGAGGACATGCTTCGTGCATGTGTCCTGGACTTTGGTGGTAGCTGGGAGCAGCATGTGACTCTGATTGAGTTCGCCTACAACAACAGCTTTCAGGCGAGCATTGGTATGGCTCCGTTTGAAGCGTTGTACGGTAGGAGGTGCAGGTCCCCCATCTGTTGGGATGACCTGAAGGAGAGGGTCTTGGTTGGACCCGAGCTTGTGCAGGGAGCAGTAGAGAAGATCAGGACGATTCGGGAGCGTTTGCTTGTTGCTCAGAGCAGACAGAAGTGCTATGCAGATCAGAGGCGCAGGCCGCTTGAGTTCGATGTTGGTGATCATGTCTATCTGCGAGTGTCGCCGGTCAGAGGCGTGGTCGGTTTGGGAAGCGTGGGAAGCTTAGCCCGAGGTTCGTTGGACCGTTTGAGATCTGGAGAGGATTGGCCCTGTGGCTACCGTTAGCTTGCCACCTGCTTTGTCTGCTGTCACGGAGTTTTCCATGTCTATGTTGAGGAAGTATCTGCATGATCCGTCTCACGTGATCGACTACAGCCAGCTTCAGCTGAGAGAGGATTGCAGTTTCGAGGCGGTGCCTACTCGCATTTTAGCCAGGGATGTCCGTCGGCTTCGTAGTAAGACCCTGCCTATGGTGAAGGTCCAGTGGTCAGATCAGTTAGAGAGTGAAGCTACGTGGGAGCTCGAAGATGAGCTGCGTGCCAAGTTCCCTCCTGTTCGAGCAGTAAGGTGAGTTAATCTCGAGGACGAGATTCTTTTAAGGGGGAGGTGATGTTATAACCCGTATATTCCTACTTTACATTATATCCGTTACTATGTTATTCTAAGTTGGATTAATTAATTGCTTATGTCAGTTGGGGCTCCAGAGGCATTAGTTTAAAAGGCGAGGCTAAGTAGGTCTTTTCCCCTTCGGTTTAATTAAGGTAAGTGGAATTATTAAAGAGTAATTTCCTTCCACTACTTCCCCGATCAGTTTAGTCGTCAGTTTTCTCGTAGTGGAGCGCCTCTCTTTGAACAACTCAAGTTCTCTCTTCTCTCTCAGACCTTGTACTCTGCTGAAGATCGTGTGTTGCTGATAGCGTGTTACTCTCTGCTTTGAATTGTTCGTCCCCAGTGCCGCGTGGTCCTCCCTTCGATTTCAGGTTTGAATTGCAGAATTGGGACTCTGTTTTTTCTTCGTTTTATCAGCTTTCTGATTGTGGATTCTGATTGTGTTCGAATCAGTTGTCGTCGGCTGCATTCGGATTAAGATTCTGCTGCGGTTCTGCGTCTGGTCTCGTGTTCAGGTTTGGATTACAGATTTGAGGAATGTTGTATTCTAGGGTTCTTGCCTGTTTCTGATTGTGGGCTGTCTGGTTGTGTTGTTCAGTGATTGTGTTCGGGTCTGGTTGAAGAGTTGTTCGGACTGCGCCCATTGATTCAGATCGTTGTTTTCTGCTGCTAATTGAGGTAGGTGGTTACTCGATTCAGTTTGGAAGTTCAGCCATGGGGATTGCAACAGTTCTGTTTCGTGTGTGATTTCTGTTTGTGATGTCTGTTTGGTTGCGTTTTGGAATGGCTAAACCCCCATGGTTTCCTGTTTTAATGTCTGATTTGGTGTGTGTGCTTATTGGCATTTTAGGCTTGATTTGTGTTGTTTTTCTGCTCTGTTCGTCTTCTGGAAACTGCATTTTTCGCACTGTCCGAACTTCCGTCCGAGCTTTGAAGTTCGGACAGTGCGTTTCTGCCTTTCTGATTTGCGAGTTCGGGGTATGTCCGAACATCTGTCCGAACATGGATGTTCGGACACACCCTCAGTTTCCCTCTGGTTTAAGTTCGACCTGTGTCCGAACTTCGACGTCCGGACACAAGGTCGGACCTTCCGCGTGTTTTCCCGTAAAACCTGTCCGAACATCCGTCCGAACTTGGATGTTCGGACATGCTGAACTCCTCTATCTGATTTCAACTCGACTTGTGTCCGAACATTGATGTCCGGACACAAGTTCGGACATTTGGCTTTCTCTGGTTTCTGAGTCTCGACTTGTGTCCGAACTTCAATGTCCGGACACAAGTTCGGACACCCCTCTGTTTTCAACATAACTTCTTCGTTTGAACTCCGATTTGAGTGCCGTTTGGCGTGGTTTCCTTATGATCTGTGCTACTGATTTATGAGTGTTTTGGCATATTTAAATGCAACTTTGCTTCTGTTTAAGCAACCTTTCTGTTTTGGGACATTGCACTTTGTTTCTGAGCCGTGAATGGCTGGGTCGAGCTATTCCGTGGTATACCATGTAGACGTCGTTCTGAGTGTGGGTCATTCCCTTTCTGTTCTGTGGGGTTGACGAACCCTTTGGCTCTTTCGAGTCATTTCTGCGTTGCCGAGAGACCTGGTATGGTCTATGGGTCTTCGACCCTTCTGAGTGTGTGCATTGTGTTTGTCCCCTTTCTGTTTAAGTGCTCTGACTGTTTCTGAAATGGGAACCCTTGTGTTCCACTCTGCTTCTGTTTCTGAAAGCTTCTGACTATCTGAGAATTGTGCATAAGATGTTTATCTTCTCTTCTTCTGATTTCAATTGTTTTGAGCGACCTTGCTGATGACGGTCGCTGCTTACTGGGCATAGTTGTGTGCTCATTCCCCTACTTCTAACATTTTTGCAGATTGATCAGCGAGGATCATCCTAAGTTCTGGAGCTATAGTTTAGCTTTTATGTTTAAACTTTGTTATACTTGTAGCCTTCGGGCCTTATGCTTTTGACTTTGTTTCTGACTCGGTTTTGTATTTGGGATTTGGTATTTGTTCCGCTGTATTTGAATACATTGGTTTACAATGTTTATGTAAACTTCGTTTTGGGCCTTTATTGCGTTTGAGTGTTTTAGAGCCTTGCGTTATTAGGTAGTAATACGCGGCGTGTAGCACCCTTAACTCTTAGGCCGGTTTTAGGGGTGTTACACATTCAGTTGGGAGGAAGACTTTATTCCTTCCGGGATTCAAATGCCCTTCAGTTCGAGGAAGACTTTATTCCTCTAGTGGGTTCTTATTTCCCACGCCATTTAGTTCAGGGTTTAACTACGTTATCTCCTGGGGTTTTTATACCCAACCTTTCTTTAACGAGGTCACTATACCTCCACTATTTCAGATATTCAGTTTATAACGGTCAGTCCCTTGTGTGGACCGACTATCATAAAGAATTTTAGTTCAGCTAACTCGACCTTCTGTGTCTTGTTCTATGTGACATTATTGTCCTTGTATGGATACTTGTTATTCAGACTATGCTTGTTTACAGCTTATAAAAATGAACTGCATGTGTTCGACAAGTAGTTGGTGTGGCCCGGTAGACGATGGGCTGCACGTTTTTCCATACCAGCATTGTTTGCTGAGCCCCTTTGGGGGCACCCCCATTTTTCAGGTACCTGAAGTTAAGAAGATTACCACACCGAGTGTAGGTGGGGTATATCAAGCTATGGGAGTCTTCTTCTAGACATTTATTTTACTTAATATTTTACATTAGAGTTTGATTCCTAGTATCTCGGGTTGTATCTGTATTTTCCATACCGTGACATTTGGGACTGTAGTTTGGTTATCCTTGTTGGTCACAAGTGGCCAACGGCATTGTAATACGCCCGTTGTGTATTTATTCCGTGGTATTTGATTTGGAGTGATCGCCGTTCAGTTTATTGGATTTCGGGTTGGGGTATTACAAAAATGGTATCAGAGCGTAGTTACGCTCTGGATACAAGGATACACCGAGATTAGGATTCTAAAGGCTTTAGGCTATGGGTTGAGAGATAGTATTGAAAGGAGTTTAAGTTAGTTTATACTTAGACTACTATCCAAGATCAGATTTGTGACCACAGTACCTAATATACCTCAACATCCTGCAGATGTCAGGAAGAGGAGGACGACGTGGACAGGCCGATGAGGAGCCATCCGTCAGGCTGGCAGATATTGCTACTTTAATTGCTCAGGCTTTTGCACAGGCGGGGGTTGCACAGCAGCAGCAGCTACCTCCACCACCACCACCCAGAGAGAGATTGGGTGAAGAGTTTGGCTGATCTCAGGCCAACTCCCTTCAAAGGGCAGATTGACCCTACACACTTAGAAACCTACATCATGGAGATGGAGACAGCGTTCGAGACGCTTGCAGTCCCACCTAGGGAGAAGGTAAGGCTTGCTGCCTTTTACCTGAAGGATGCAGCGAGAGATTGGTGGAACATGGTGAAAGCCGACCACCTGGATGACCCAGCTTTTACTTGGGGACACTACACTGCACTGCTTAGGGGCAAATACTACCCGGCCCACACCAGGATGGTGAAGACTAGGGAGTTTGATGCATTGGAGCAGACGGGGAAGATGACCGTCGATGAGTATTATGCTAAGTTTACTTCACTACTCCGACTACTACCCGGGATAGGTATTCGGACCAGATTTGGTCGACCGGTTTACGGGGGACTGAGCCCTCGACTTCAGTTTGGGATGGGACCAGTCATCCCCACCAGCTTGCAGGTAAAACAGGAGTAATGTGATCAATTGAGATTTTATTACCTACATCATGAGAGAATTGGAAATTGATACCTTGAGATTTCAGGAATGTTACCATGCTGCCTCCGTTGTGGAGATTACTTGCAAGAGAAGGGATGCTTTGAGCTCCCAGAAGAGGAAGGACGGACCTGGTGGCGAAGATGCCAAGCAAGGGAACTCCTACAGAAGGAACAAACCCTATCAGAAAGCCAGGGGTCCTACAAGGAAAGGGAACCAAACTACTGGGAACCCCCAGTCAGGAACCCACGGAGCAGCAACTCCACAGAAAACCTACCCACCTAAGGGTAGGCACTCTAATCAAACAGTTAAATTTGGAATTTTTGTGATTACTTCAGCACCGTTGGAATGTGTAATTACCTTGATTTATTAGGTTCTGGATCTGGCTCAAACACGGGCCAGAAGTATGTCCGCCGTTTCAACTGTAACAGTGTGGAAAGGATCACCCCGGCGTGGACTGCCAGGGGAGAAAGTCATGTGCCGCTACTGTCAGATACTCGGGCATCGTGCCTTCGAGTGTATCCGAAACCCGGAGAGCAAGAACTACCGCCCGGGAGCGAAGCCAAGCACCGGCCCTAAGAATGGAGCTAGCGATACTCGCCCTCCACCAACAAACCAGGCTCAGGGATATAAGGGCAAAGGCCCAGCATCGGGACCCGCCCTGCATGTCATGGACCGCTCAGATGAGGCTGGTCCTTCTACTAACCCAGGTATTTCTAAACCGTGTGAACCTATTATTGAACAATGGATGATGTGAATGAGTGCTTGCATGCCTTGATTGCCTAATTGAGTAGGAAAGAATTAGTAAGACTCACTAGTAAAATTTGAAACCACGTAGGAAGCTATAAGATATGCTTTCCTATCCCCTCACCGCCCTCCCTGGAAGAAAACATTATCAAAGTACAAGAACCAGAGAACGAACAATGTAAGGTTATCCAACCAGGTTTGATATTACTCAGAGGATACCTAACACCGGAGACACAAATTGCAATCATTAGAAAATGTCAAGAATTGGGAGCAGGACCAGGAGGGTTCTACACTCCAGAATTTCCAGGAGGATCAAAAATGAAGCTGAAAATGATGTGCTTGGGAAAGGATTGGAATCCTTATACCAAGAATTACCAGGATACAAGAAATGGAGATGGAGCACAAGTGCCAAAAATCCCAGAAGAATTTTTACAAATTGTGGAACAAGCAGTTACTACAGCTCAGCAGCTAGAAGAAGATCCAGTTCCCAACTTAAGGGCTGATCTATGTATCATCAACTTCTATGAAGAAGGAGGCCGCTTAGGACTACATCAGGATAAGGATGAAACACAAGGGTCCCTCGATCAGGGGATACCAGTATTGTCTTTGTCAATTGGAGACGACGCAGAGTTCCTTTATGGCGAGCAGAAGCGTGTGGACCTTGCAAAGAAAATCATATTGAATTCAGGAGATGTTTTAATAATGGGTGGAAAGTCAAGGTTGCTATACCATGGAATTAAGAGGATTAAATTAAACACAGCACCTTCGACAGTGATAAACACCACTCACATGAAACCAGGAAGATTAAGTTTGACCTTTAGAAAGTATTAGTGTTGTAATTGTTTTTGGAATTCAGAAAGGAGATCATCTCATCAGTGAAGCATTATTGTTTGTAAAAGTGAATGTCTTTAGACCCCATCATATATCAAAGTACTTACTCAGGTTCTTTTATTAGGATGTGCTAAGGAGACGGAAGGTGCCTTAAGTATACTTACTGAGGAGGAGGCCAGCAAGGGCGGCGCGATCCTCACTGGTACCTTTCCGGTTAATGGAGTGGATGCATTAGTACTGTTCGACTCCGGGGCCTCACATACTTTCGTTTCGCCTACGCTTGCGGGGAAGTTGGGGCTAGACGCTGTAGAGTTACCTGATTTTAAGGTGGCACTCCCGTCTAAGGAGAAGATCAGTTGCACCCGTCTTTACAGAGGAGCCACTATCAGCATTAAGGAGGAGGAATTTCCTATTGACCTTATTGAGTTCAGAGGTCTAGGATTCGATGTTATAGCCGGGATGGACTGGCTGGGGCGGCACAGAGGCCGCATTCTTTGTGCAGAGCGCAGACTGCTACTTAAGAGTCCATCAGGAGTGACAGTATCTTACCGTCAGAGCCCTAGGGCACCATCGATAAAAGTTATATCTGCTATGTCCATGTACAAGCATGTCAGGAAGCAGAAGGAAGTATACTTATGCTATGTTCAGGATGTAGAGCATGACCCTGATTTTGATCCAGCTATGCCAGTGGTGTCAGAATTTCCAGATATTTTTCCAAAGGAACTTCCAGGCTTACCGCCACCCAGAGAGGTAGAGTTCTCCATTGAATTACTACCAGGTACCGGTCCCATAGCTAAGGCACCGTACCGTATGGCACCAGCAGAGATGGCTGAGTTGAAGGAGCAGTTGAAAGATTTATTGGACAAGGGATACATACGACCTAGCGTATCTCCTTGGGGAGCACCAGTTCTTTTTGTAAAGAAGAAGGATGGAAGCCTTCGTTTGTGTATTGATTACAGGGAGCTTAATGCAGTATCGGTAAAGAATAAATATCCACTACCACGTATTGACGATTATTTGATCAGTTGAGGGAGCAAAGTGTTTTCGAAGATCGATTTGAGATCAGGCTACCATCAGATACCCATCAGGGAGCAGACATAGAAGACAGCATTCAGAACACGGTATGGCCATTATGAGTTTACAGTTATGCCTTTTGGCTTGTCAAATGCACCTGCAGTCTTCATGGATTTGATGAACAGATTATTCAGAGAGCAGTTGGATAAGACCGTGGTTGTATTCATCGATGACATCCTAATCTACTCAAAGTCTAAAGAAGAGCATGAGAGTCACCTTCGACATACACTTCAGATCTTAAGGGAGAACCAGCTTTATGCTAAGTTCTCCAAATGTGAGTTTTGGTTGGACAGAGTTTCCTTTTTAGGACATGTTATCTCAGATGCTGGGATCGCAGTGGATCCAGCAAAGATAGAAGTAGTTCGCAGTTGGCCTAGGCCAAAGACAGTGACTGACATCAGAAGTTTCCTTGGTTTAGCAGGATACTACAGAAGGTTTGTCAGAGACTTCTCCAAAATAGCCAAACCTATGACCAGCTTAATGAAGAAGGATGCACCTTTCACATGGACTACTGAATGTGAGACCTCATTCGAGCTTCTGAAGAATGCTTTGACATCAGCACCAGTTTTGACTATCCCTGAAGGCACAGAGGGTTATGAAGTTTATTGTGATGCATCAGGAAGGGGACTAGGGTGTGTACTCATGCAGAATGGGAAGGTAGTCGCCTACGCTTCCCGACAGTTGAAGAAACATGAGGAAAACTATCCCACACATGACTTGGAGCTTGGAGCTATTGTTTTTGCCTTGAAGATCTGGCGCCACTACCTGTATGGTGTCCAGATGACCGTATATTCGGATCATAAGAGTTTGAAATATGTATTCACCCAGAAGGAGTTAAAGACGAGAGATGGGTTGAATTTCTTAAGGATTATGACATTGATTTGCAGTACAAGGAAGGGAAAGCTAATGTTGTAGCAGACGCATTGAGTCGACGAGCATATTCTCTTAATGCCATTGTGGCTAGCTCGAGTCTTATGGACGACATACGCAGAGCACAGCAGAGTGATCAGCGAATGATGGAGATCAGTCAGAAGTTGACTGACGGTACATTTGAGGGTGGAAAGTATGAGTTCCAGTTACATGATGATGGACTCATCAGATTGAAGGGAAGATTGTGTATTCCCAGAGACAGCACAGATATAAAGGAGCATATTCTTCGAGAGTCCCACACTTCTACCACATCTGTCCATCCAGGAGCTTCTAAGATGTACAAAGATCTGAAGAGGTATTTCTGGTGGAGTGGTATGAAGGGCGACGTGACAGAGTATGTGATTCGATGTCTCACTTGTCAGAAAGTGAAATTCGAACATAGACGACCAGGAGGTATGGTACAGTCTATGCCAGTTCCAGAGTGGAAGTTTTATGACATTTCTATGGACTTCGTGGTGGGACTACCACCTACGAGAGGAGGACTTAATATGATTTGGGTTGTTGTTGATCGACTGACTAAGGTTGCTAGGTTTATTCCGATGAAAGATACGTGGAAAGTTCCAAAGTTGGCAGAGCTATTTGAGAAGAGATTATCAGACATCATGGAGTACCTAAGACTATTGTTTCAGATCGAGACACTAGATTTCTCTCACGATACTGGCGAGCTACTCGCGAGGCACTTGGCACTGAGTTGAAGCTTAGCACAGCATTTCATCCTCAGACAGATGGTCAGTCGAGAGGACTATTCAGACCTTAGAGGACATGCTACGAGCATGTGCCTTGGATTTCAGGGCAGCTGGATAGATAGATTACATCTCATCGAGTTTGCTACAATAACAGCTATCACGCCTCTATACAGATGTCACCTTTTCAGGCTTTATATGGCAGACCATGCCGCACACCTTTGTGCTGGGACGAGTCTAGTGAGACCGTCATCATTGGGCCTGAGTACTTGGAGCAAGTCCAGGCAGAAGTTCAGCAGATCAGAAACAATATGAAAGCAGCACAGGACAGACAGAAATCATATGCTGATGAGAGGCGACGAGACCTTGAGTTCGCAGTTGGCGACCAGGTATTTCTACGAGTTTCACCCATGAAGGGTGTATTCAGATTTGGTCAGAAGGGCAAGCTAAGCCCGAAATTTGTAGGACCCTACGCTATCATAGAGCGGGTGGGCCTAGTGGCATATCGACTTGATTTGCCAGCCGAGTTGGGCAAAGTACACAATGTTTTTCACGTGTCTCAGCTTAAGAAATACATGCCTCATCCTTCTCATGTTCTACAACCAGAGACACTCTCTTTAGAACCAACAATGCGGTATGTGGAAACACCGCAAAGAATCTTAGATAGAAGACACGAGAGACTCGAAACAAGTCTGTGAGCCTCGTGAAGGTTCTTTGGTCGAACCACGATGTGGAAGAGGCCACATGGGAACTCGAAGCTGATATGCGAGCGAAGTTTCCCTCATTATTTACCGACTAGGCACTTTAGTCTAGGGTACGGGGGCGTACCCCTTCTTTTTGGGGGGTAGAGCCTTTTTCATTTTTGAGTTTAGTGTGCACTTTGTTGCACCTTTGTGCATTGCATTTGTTGCTTTTGTGCATTTCAGTTGTTGCACTTTTGTGCATTTCAGTTGTTGCACTTTTGTGCATTTCAGTTGTTGCACTTTTGTGCATTTCAGTGACACCTTGTCTTGTATGTGTTCTTGTGTAACACTGTGTTTGAATGTACCTTGTACTTCTACTTGATTGTGTGTACTTCATTACACTACAATGGAAATATTATATGCACTACGTTGCACCATTTGAAATGAAAAGTGATTGTGTTCACTACCTTGCTTTACACTGCAAGTATATGTTATGACATTCCAAGTATTTCTGTTGTACTTGATATACACTATGAACTTAGGATATAGAGACTTGGGACTTGATCCCTAAAAATTAGATTGAGTTGTGGATACTTAGTGGAACTTGATTCCCCCACAACCTTATACTTTAAATATGAGACTTCGGGGCGAAGTCCTTTTTTAAGGGGGGTAGATTGAAATACCCCAAATCTAAATAATATTATTAAATCATTATTTATTGGAATATAATCCAAATTAAATCATTCACGTACGCATGCAAACCCATGCATGAAAACGTTACGTAAAAATAGTCGTTTCACCATAAACGCTAAAACGCCTTAGAAACATGTGATCAAGCATGACCTTGTATGACCTTCTAAAACTCAAACCAAATGGTCATACACTATTATATGAATATATAAATATATTCCCTAAGCTATATTCAGTCAAATACGCAAAACGCCGGGGTGCTCACGCGCGCCCCTTAAAGCAAAAAGTCGGAGGAGTGCCGAGGTGGCACGAACTCCTATAAAATTAATTCCTAGAGTTCCTAATATCATTATTTACCATTCTAAAGATAACCCACGAAGTGGTTCATCAAAATTCAACAAAAACCACAGGAGGATTTCTTAGCGCTCCTTTTTGGCCCGGGTGTCCCGATGGCCCGTAAATTATGTCATGGGTTGATATAACCCATATAACTCAATGTAACATCTTATATATGTTTATTTACCATAATAAGTGTTTACAAACACTTGGAACTCATAAAAACAATTTGGTTCCCAAATTTCCTTAGAGCACAAAAACACACCTTCGGGTGTCACGAAAATGCGTTTTACGCAATTGCCTTGTAGTTTTTGACATGCCACGAATTGGTAATCTTAAAAAGGGTTAAAATGACCTTCTAAATCAGTTGGTGTGACTAGTCAACAAGGCTCTCTATATGGGCCGATTTTAGAGCAAAAACTAGTATAAAATTTGCTTTAAAGTTTTAAAAGGCTTAAAACATGGTGACTCACCTTCCCATGTGTTATATTACTTAATGTCAAAGTAAGTAGGTCTCATTTGACCATGTGGCTGTCGAAATTATGAAGAGAAACAAGGCCATGTGAGCTAGGAAGAAGACAAAATGTAAAAAGGCAAAAGTGGATCTAGATTCCACCTTTTTCATTTCTTAAAATTCAAGAGACCTTCCAAGCTTCTTCCTTGGCTCTTCATCAACGAATTGAGACCCCTCTTTTAGCCTTGAAATCGTGCACCATAATGAGGAAGAAGACAAGGCTTTAACTTAGAAAAATCAAAAGTACAACTTACCTAAATTTCCTTGTCTTCTAGCTCACAATTATTCCCTTTCCAACCCTTGCCTTGTCACACCTCACATGCCCTATAACATGGCCGGTTTTTATTGCTGGAAAGGAGTCATTTATTGAGCCAATCAACCATGAATTAAACTAAGGAAAAGAATTGTCAAATGACATTAAAAATTTGACAAAAGAAAATCAAATTCCAATTGCCTCTTTCATTTACGTGAGCCAAGCCTCATTTGCTTCCTTGCCCTATTCTTGCACGGCTTGGTAAGCTTCTCCTCTCTCTCTTCTAGCTTCATCTTCTTCCTTTGAAGCTCTTAAGTTCATTAATGGAGGTTTAACTTCTATCTTCATCTTTAAGGTAAATTCCTAGCATTTCTTGGCAAGCCTTGAAGCAAATCTCTTCCTAGCATAACAAGGTGTGTTCGGCTTCATTTAGTTCTCCAAGGAGATTGTCCAAACCAACATTAAACCAAGGGACATCTCAAGGTAGGTTTTAACGCTTGAAAACCCTTAAAGCACATTTTTATGTGTAACCAAGTTCTACCTCTTCTAAGTCTCTTTTCTTCTTCATTTTGATGAAGGAAAACTTGTTCTTCACCTACCTTAGGAGTGCCGAATTCATAAGGAGAAAAGTCTAAGGTAAAGTCTTGTAAAACTACTACAAATCTACTTAAGATCTTTATTGAAGATCTAACTCCTAAACACCTTTACCTCTTGCATAAAACCGAAGAGGAGCATCAAGTTTACCTAGGAGAAAGCTTGGAGATTCAAGAAGAAGTCCAAGCACTTAACCACCTTTGTTATGTACACCTCCTAGGTTATATGAAACCGAAACTACATGGTATTATATGCCAAAATATAACCTATAACATATATAGAAAATAATTACCTTAAGACACATTT
>CM041783.1:7614472-7641650 GCA_023374045.1 Limonium bicolor
GAACAACTCAAAAACACTTCTATCACTTTTGGAAGTCACTAAACAGAAGCCACTCCAATACCGACAAAACTGAACTCAGTCTGTGCGTCTCTTTCTTATACCTCTATTTAGTTAGTAGTTGCTGACCTTTCAAACTTCCAATTGAATACATCAACTTCCTTCACTTTGTTAATAATATCTTGGGTTCATTTCTAAACCACTACAATACTCTTAGCACTCCTGTAAAATAGTTAGACAGAAGCTACAATTCTTTTACCGAAATCTGAAACTGTTGCATTGTTCTCTTCAGTTGTTCTATTTCTGCTATTCAACCCAACTCCTAACTTCCCAAACTTGTTTAGTTACTCTTTTATGTGTTTTAATACAATTTTAACTTTAAAACAACTGAAATACCCCAAACCTAAGTATGCTAAGTAAACATCAAATTATGATGTAGTAAGGCTAGAATATGCCTTAGAAAGATTGGTAGACAATTTAAACCAAGGAAAACGCAAGAAAATGCCTTAAGGGCAATTAGGGCAAAAATGTGCTCTAAGCTTGGAGAGACTTGGGTGAGTACCCAAATATCATGATAAGACCTTAGTAATATTCTAATGGTCATTTTAAATCAATTAGCAAGGAAAACCAAGCTTGAAAACAAGTTAAAACACAAAATGTGCTTTAAGAAGTCTTAAAGCACATTTTTGAGAAATTGTCTTAGAATTGAGTTTTGAGTGGCTAAATGTCCATCATTACTCTTTAGTAAACATGTGTACTAATTAGTATCACATTTGGAAGTCTAAATCATTGGGAAATCAAAACTTTCAGAAATATGTGCACTGATTAGTGAATAGTGCCAAATAGTGACTAGTTTAAGTTTTAATCAACTTAAGTCAATTAGTGGTCACAAAGACCAAAAGTATCTTATTATTAAAGGGGGGAACGGTTTTTGAAGTGGTGACTCACCACATGTGCTAGTAAGTAAGGAAAGAGGTGGGAAAGTGAGTAAATTCACTATTTGCTTTTAAATGACAAATATCTTCTTATACCTTCTCTCTCTCCTCTCTTCTTCATTTCCCACCTTCACCATCGGTTTTACTACCTATTCCCTTCTCCAAAACCGTGAGAGCTCCATCCATGGTGCCTCCACCTTCAATTGCTCACCAAATGTTCATCTTTGCTCCAAATCGAAAAGTAAGCATAGATTTCTCTTAGTTAGATCAAGGCCTTCATTCCTATCTTTTCAAATCTTTCAAAGCTCAAGTTTGGTGCCACGAGAAAACTCCATTGATGGAGGAAAATCAAGTTTGAAGAGCCCATTAGCTTCTCCATTATCTTAAGGTAAAGAAAATGTAAGAAAAACCATGTTTCCATCATTTCTTCTACATGGCCCAAATTTCTTCTCATGGGGCTATGTTTTTAGCCTGTTCTAGCTGATTTATTCACCAAGGACTAGTGGAGGTCCTGTTTCATTCAATGCCAAAGTCTATCTTGAACTTCAAGGTAATCATCCACTTTATGCCTTAGAACACACTCCTAACCTAGGTTTTTATTCCTTGAGGTTAGTGTATTGTTTAGTACTCATATGAGTCATTGAATATTGATTAGAACATTGGCAAGGGGAATTTAAGTGGTGGCCGAGATTCATGCAAGAAGAAGGTCTAAGGAGGAAGTTGAGATAAGCTTGAGAAAACAAGGTAAATGCTTACCTAATGGTGGTTTAAGTTTTAAGGGATGAGTTTAGGTGGATACCAATGTGGCTTAGAGCTTACATTGCGTATTGGTTATATAACCTAAGAAAAAGAACTTAAATAAGCTTGTGAACTTGTGACTAAGGAGCCAATGGAATGAGTTAGTTATAAGTTTAAGATGGATTTTAAGAGCATTATAACAACTATGAGATTGATGGGTGTATTTGCAGGTTGAAAGCTTTTATATGTGGGAAATTCAGTGTTTAAATTCATGTCATTTAAGGGCCTAAGAGCCATGTCATTTAAGGGCCTAAGAGCCATGTCATTTAAGAGCCTTAGTGCTATGCAATTTAAGATTATTGCAATATATGAGTTTGTTGTGAATGAGTTGTGGTTGGGTGATGAGATATGATGAGAAGAACTTGATGTGTGTGAGATGGTTGAATGAGGAAAAATAATGTGTTTGGGCATGATAAGATACTAGAGGAGCTATGGCGAAATTTGAGTAGAAAATAAGTGTTTAGGTGATGGTGGTGAATTAATATGACCTAGGATTTACTAGGAGTCACTATGAGGAATTTGAGTGGAAATGATGTTAACTAAGGAGTTCTTGAGGTTTAGAGTGACCTAGAGATGTCTAGGAGGAATTAGAGGATTGGCGAGTGTACTAAACACACCAAAATCATGATATGAGGAATGTAAGACTTGTGCATAAGTTTTAAGGAAAGGTGTATAATGCCTTAAGGAGATTTAGGTATGAACTAGAGAGTAAGACAATGAGAGTTTTGAGAACCTTGTGTAAGTGTGATGATGTTAGTGGTGGACTAGTAAGGTTTAGTTGAATGGTAATGTGTGGACTTGGGTGATGGAGTGAAAAGGTAGGAGGATGTTGTAAGTCATCAAGGAAAATGACTAGGAATGTAAAAGAGCGTATGATCGTGATAATGGTGAGTAAGTGAGTAAAAGGAGGTGGAAATGTCCAAGGAGGGTGTAGTATAGTTAAGGTAAAGAAGAACAAGGTTAAGGTGCTAAGAGGATGACAAGAAATGTTTAGGTATGCCCAAGAGTTTAGGAATGATGAGTAACAAATGGAAAAGAGAGGAATTTGTGCATGGTTATGTAAGATGACTTGAGGAAGTTTTAGTAAATGAACTGAAGATGGAAAATAATGTTTATGAAGTGCCCAAACTGTTAAGGAGGGAACACTTGGGTTGGTTGAAGTTTTGGTAAAGATACAAGTTGGTAATGTAAAGAATTATATGGTAAGTGTTAGGAGTGTTTGTAAGAATTGAGCAAATGTTTGAGAAGATCTTTGGAAGTTGTTTTAATGAGTTTGGTGGAGGTTATAAGGTGTGTTTGATGTGCCAAATGATAATAGAACACATTAGGAGGCTTGAGGAAAAATTTGGAGAAAGTTTGACAATGTATGGGAAGTTTCTGCAGCCGACCTACCCAGGGGACCGACCCCAGTCTTGGTCGGTCGGGCTGAAACTGTGAAGTTGGATGTTCTCTGCAGCCGACCTACCCAGGGGGTGGGTCGGTCGGACCATAAAAAAAAAGAAACCCTAAGAGAGTTTAGTGGTATTAATGGTACCCCATTAAGGGGGCAATGATGATTAGAGGTATAAAGACCTAAGGGATTAAGTTAAGAATAAACTTAAAAGTTTAAGATTAAGTTTGCAAGATTAAGTTGTAAGACTTAAGAGGTGTTAGGTGGGGATCATTAAGGGTTAAGTAAGTTAAGTAAGTTGAATTAAGTTAAGTGATTAAAAACCTAAAACTGAATGAATGTTTTAGGACTTGGGAGTTTGGACTCCGGAAGAGAGTAAGCAGCCGAACGACCAACGGTGAACGGTACAGTTCTCTTGTGACCTGCTTGCTAACGAGGTGTCCCTCGGCTTGTGTGCTATTTGTTTTGTGTGCTCACTAAACAAGATAAAGCATGCAACCGGAAATATTATATTTATTGTTTTGTTGTGTGATGTTTGAAAACTAACACAACATACCGTGAGAACTTACTAACCAATGTTTAGTAAGGAATTGAGTGAGACTAAGGAACGCTCCCTAATAAGGGACGATATGAACCGAAAGAGGTTAACCAACAAATATGGTCTTGAGATTACTACTAACTGGAACTTAAGTGAGGAACCCGGGACCGATCTCCGGTCATGCATGCTAAGGAAAAAGGGGGACGGTATCTGAATCAGATCCGCCCTCCGCTTAAGGACTTGTCTTCGGACTTGTAGCCTAGGGCCGGTTGCCGGCTCAGCTACGCTGGACTCCCGTCCAGAGTAGGTGGCATTAAGATGGTGCGGTGGGATCACCTAAATCCCAGGTTCGAATTAAGCTACAACCATTCCCCTCCAGGAACGGTTTGTATACTGAGATTAAGTTAAGATTGAGATTAAGGTAAGGTTATGATAAGTTGCAACCATTCCTTTTTAAAGGATGGTTTGTATTGTTAAGTTTAAGATTAAGGTAAGGTTAAGATAAGTTGCAACCATTCCTTTTTAAAGGATGGTTTGTATTGTTAAGTTTAAGATTAAGGTAAGGTTAAGATGAGTTGCAAACCATACCCTTTAAAGGATGGTTTGTATAAGATTAAGATAAGTGACATCCACTCCTTATAAAGGATGGTTGTTTCTAAGATTAAGATAAGACTAAGATTGAGGTGAGATAAGGTTGGACTAAGATTAAGAGGGAACATTACTTAAGGAGTTAAATAATTAACTCTAATTAAGGGAACGCATTTAAGTCGTTCATTGTGTGTGAACTGATTGTTCATACTGAGTTTTGTTTACTGCACTTACTATTATATTGTGCATCTAATCAACCTCCATGCTATCGACAATTAGTCGTCGTAGCCACGTTAGCTTGGGGGCCATGAGAGGATCGTACCAGTATTCGTGCTGACCCCCTTTGGGGGCTGTTTTTACTACACAGGTGTACATCAGGAGGTGGCCGTCGCGAGAGTAAGAAGGAGTACAAGTGTTAAGGGTTAAGTGTGGCCTACGAGTTGTGCATGTACACTCATATGGCAATTGAGTTAGTAAGATGTATAGGATGTGAGAGGATTGTAAGAAGATTATGTATTTGGTTAAGGTTGTAATGCACTATTGTTCGGTATATTCTGTAGTCAGACCGTGGCAAGGTCCTGGAGTGTAAAGAATTCCGCTGTGACATGTATATATATATATGCTGTTAAGTTGCGAGACCACATTTGGATTGAGTTGGGGTGTTACAACAACCCATGGCACAGGGACTACTCTTTTGAAAGTCATTTACACAGAGTCCCGTGAAATTGAAAGCTACTGCACATGTCTTGGTATTTTATTTCTCATCTGTTTTGCTTCTCAGTCATTGATCTGGTTTCTTCAACATCCCAGGCTTATTTACACTTAGTCTATTATGTTAGCCAGGTTCTTAAGTTTATCACCTAACCATTACCACTCTCTTAACAAAATTATACAGAAAAAAATTTTCAGAAAACAAAACACAACAACTGATAACTTATTCTCACACTTCTTCTGTTTGTTTACTTCTGTATCTTTTCTAGACTGACTTACAACTTTCTCCCTGAAAGCTTAGCCGTTTAGTTAAAGTCTCGAGACAGTCTTAACTCTCAAGAAATTTGAGACACTAAGTTAAGGCTACTGAACTCAAGCTTGCTGAAGATTTCTATACAGAATTTAAAAACTGAAACTGTTGTTATGTACTAATGTAAGTTCTTTTATGTTGTTTTGTTTCTGTGGTCTAACTCATTTCTTCATTTTCCCAAACATGTTCATGACTTAGCTAGGTGTGCTAGTGATGTTTTAGGTTCATTAGAAATTCATTACCAGACACCCACGGCCTCTGTACCACTACACAGAAAACCAAAAAAAAAATCTGAAACTGACTAATGCCTTGCTGTAAACTCCCTATTGTTGTTTGGTCATCTATTATTAAAACTGTTTCTGAGTTTGGTGTCTTAATATGATTATATCCTCACAAGAAACCACAACACTTTGTTATCCTCACTGATGCATCACTATACTAGAACAAAAACTGTGAAACTGGAACGAAACAGGAACCATGACTTCAGGAAAAACAGAAAACGAAAATCTAAAATACAAAATCTGTTATCTTCACTTCTATCTCTTTTCTTAGTACACTCATATGACTTTCAATTCTTCCCCGAGTTTCCTACACAACTAGTTATGTGTTTATCAGAGTTTTTACTTCAAAACAGACCCAAGCCACATGGAAAACAAACCCTGAAAGTTACTTCGATCAAACTGAACAAACCTGAAAAACTGAAAACCGAAACACCAAGCCGAAGTTATCTATTTTGTTTCTTCTTCTTTGTTCTTTAATCTGACTCCAGTTTCCCCTAGATTGTATAACCACCTAGTTAAGTGTATTACCAGTCTTTCATTTCGAGACAGACCCCAAAACCATTCTCTTTGATGTTACAGAATTATCCTCATACAGACACTAGGAGACTGAAGAAGAAAAACTGAAACAACACTAAAACTGATATTCTTTTCCTCTTCGGTTGCCTTATTGCTCATTAATCTGGTTTTTATTTTCCTCAATTGATTTAGCTGTGTGGTTAAAAACCTAAATGCAGTTTTAACCCCGAAAACGAATTCAAAGCAACTTACATAACACCTCTGAGAACTCCCTGTACAGACCCGAGAAAACCCCAAAACTGAATACAAACTGAAAGAAAAGCTGAAGCATGTTTCTTTTCTGTTATGTACATTTGATTTATAGTTCCTCCTGGGTTGTCTAGCTAATAAGTTAGGTGTTTATCCAAGCTTGAAACTCTAAACAACCCACAGATATATCGTTCAAGCAGGAACTGGCCAACCGATAACAACTCAACCCTTAAGACAAACTGAAACACTACGCACCAGATTCCTCCTCATTTTACTAGTCTAACACTTCACACACGCATCTGTGCGTACTGAAAGTTCAAATGATACAGATATATATATACACATGTACTTCTCGGTAGTTTTTTTTCTATCATTATGAACCTTACGACAGTATAGCATAGTTTAGACCTTGTCTTACCTTGTTTTCTTTTTTTTTTTTGATCACCAAGGGGTTTTCTCCAGCCTTGTACTCCCTTGGTCCTGTTATACGTGGGGTTTAGATTAGATTTTGATACAGCATTTTCTGGTTCAATGTTTACGTGAAACTCTGGAATACAAGGAGAGGTGGTTACCGCTTCTCACCAGGTTTTCTACTCGGAAGGAAAATGAGTCCCACGACCGTGGCTGTGTAGAGAAGAAGACAAGCTCAGTGTATCACCGCACATGCTGGAGAAGGACGACCCCATTAATACACCTCCACCGATAGTAGTTCTAGGTAGTGGTACATGGATTTTCTTGTAGTTTAAAGCAAGGGTGTTACCTTGTAAAATCTATGGAACGTGGTTGTCATCCTTGGCTACCTAGAGGGAAAAGATGGCTCAGTATGCATGGCAAAAACACGGAAGGAAAGAGCTGGAAAGGATTGTTAACATTACCGATATTGCTTCAGTTGACAGGAATGAAGAAGAGAGCAGAGCAGCACCTATCGGTTGGTTGTGATGCTGTTGTTTACAGTTTCATGCGAGGAAGGAAGGTGAGCTGCTGGGTATAGTAGGAGAAAAGGAGTAAGTCACCGCTCCTGTCTGTCTCGATCAGGGGGCTGTTTTTGAAGGAGTTAGTGCCATGTTGCAGTCGTTGTGGGGACTGGAATTAAAAGATTTTGTGCCCTTCTCGGAAAGGAAGAAGACACCGCATGGCCTGTTGCTGTTTGAAGGCCTGGGCAGAGAATATATGTCTAGTTTCCCCTTGTTCTACTGAAGCGTGCGTATGGGGCAGAGGGGAAGGGAGATGTTGTCTGTGAGTTTTTTTTTGAAATTGGTAAGAGATGGTCTGGTGCCTAACATCACAGAAAAGAAATCGTAGAAATGGGGCACTTGTGCTCTGTTACAAATTGGGACCCATCATGGGTTAAAGGTGGAATTGGCATAGGGGCGTGAGTGAATTGAGCAATAATATGTACACTACTCAAGAAAAGAAAACTGTCGATGGTGGGAGACAGAAGGCAGCAGCAATTTTTGTTACACTCGTATGTGATTATTCCAGTTGGGTGGTGAAGTATTGTTACTGAATACGAGCTCAGCTCAGTCGGTTAAGGTGTTTAGGGACGGTATGAGGGGTTCGGGGTTCAAATCCTGACAGGAGCGTATTTCGCTCTCTTTTTTTTTTGTATCAGCTGATTATATATACATATGCGCGACTATGTTAATATGTCGCGTGTTTGGTTATGTACGTGACTATTTTATGTTGTCACATTATTACTTATACATGTCACGTTGTGATATTGTAACGTTGGTTGTACGTATATGTATGTATGTATGTAATATATATATATATATATAATATATATATATATTTATATTATATATATATATATATATATGACCATAGGTGTCGCATTGTTACTTATAACGTTTTTGGTTTAGAGATGTGCATACGTATATGCATGAGTTTATGTTTGCGTATTACGTACCGATACGTGCGACGTTATTATCATTATCATCTCCATTATTATTATATTTTTTTTGGAGTTTAATCATCATGATTGCTCCTAATCTTAATTTTAGTTTAAACTTCACTAATTTAAAGTGATAATCACTCGGGGTATTTAAGTCTCCCCCCCTTAAAAGGGACTTCATCCCGAAGTCTTACTTTCTTAGTCTCGTTAATCATTGGGATCAAGTCCCGTAAATTCAACAGTTTTATTTCACCATTTGTGCTTATAAGCACCATACCACATTTGTGGCTTCACCAAATTCTCAACAATATTTCGATGTACTAGTAATATTCATCTACTATACTTCATAATAATCAAGAGGACAAGTCATTCATTCATAGCCACAGTACATCCAAAATAATTCGAACGCAGTTCACACACATAGCAGTCAAACATAACACATCAAACGAGCAACAACATAGCAAAAGCGTACACATAGCAATCAAACATAA
Organism: Limonium bicolor; assembly: GCA_023374045.1. Taxonomy (NCBI): domain Eukaryota; kingdom Viridiplantae; phylum Streptophyta; class Magnoliopsida; order Caryophyllales; family Plumbaginaceae; genus Limonium; species Limonium bicolor. The sequence goes on from CM041783.1 coordinate 7,623,171, forward strand.
CACATCAAACGAGCAACAACATAGCAAAAGTGAAACACACCTACCCCCCTTAAAAATGGATTACGCCCACGTAATCCTTTTTATGCCATCCTAGAACCTTGGTTCAAGATGTTTTAACTCTCATGGAGTATTCTAGTTCCTATGCAATGTAGCTTACATTATACTCTCATCAAAGGCCTTGATCATGCTAAGGGTTTAGTTTCTGTATCCAAAAGACTCTTATCGGTAGTCGTACCGATCTAGAAAACGGATTCGGGTTTAGCCTCTCTAGGTTTAAGGTATTGGCCGATAGGTCACTTGTTACTCAACTGGAAGATGAGCGATATGGTCCACCAGCTTCTGCTGTGCGACTCTGATTACCTTCGGGTTTAGCTTTCCCTTACTAAGTCTTCCAAGGTAGTGAATGGTTTAATTGTTTCTTCCGCCTAGTCTCTTGGCTAACATGGGGTAATTTAATTTATACACGGTCTCTGTGGATTGTATTTTGTCTGTTCAGTTCCTTTGGAGGTTGGATATTCATGCTTTTGGTGCGCTTTTAAGCGTCTAGATTTTTTTTTGTTTCTGGCTGACCCTTTTGGGTGTTAATGATTTAGTTCTTGGTAATTGAATGTTATCGACATGTCATTGTTACCATGATTGGTTTAGTTTTTATTACCGCTCATACTTATGTGTAGCTAGCTGGTTTTCTCTCCTTGCACTACTACTTTCTTTTATCCTTTTGTGTGTACAACCCAATTAGACGTCTTTCATTTCTAAGTATCTGTTTTTTTTTTCAGCCCAATTATGGCCTTGACCCCGTTGGTTAACTTCAATTGGTTTCAGTCAAAAGGTTACTAAATTATATATGTTAGAAGTTACTGTGGTTGTAGTCTCTAAATTTCGAATCATGTATCAATGTACCCTACCCGCTCGTATCATCTACATCGATATCACATCCTTCATATTTTGTAGTTCATGTGTCCACTTGTAAGAGGTTTCGAGAGTTATCCAACCCTTACGTGGTCAGCGTAAGTGTTGAACTATCCTTCCACCCCAATTTGTGCTCGGTATCACTTGACCTGACCAGGGTTAAGTTCAACCTCGCACGTCCAACAAACAATCGTTCAATTTGATTTTTCCAATTATGTATATATCTAAATGTGTACATATATACATTACCTCATTCTTGTATCCATAATATGTATACTTATGTGTTATAAGTTCCAAGGTCGTATTTGAATTGTACTACTCTTCTGTCTTAAATATGCACATATGGTTGTTTCCATTAATTAAATGGTATATTGGTGCATACATTCGTATCCTTCTGATATTACGAGTTCTTTTCATTCCAAGTTCTCATATAGGGAGATGTAATATGGATATAGGTGATCCATCCGCACCGTATTCATAGATATAGTATGGATATAGGTGATCCATCCACACCGTATTCATAGATATAGTATGGATATAGGTGATCCATCCGCACCGTATTCATAGATATAGTATGGATATAGGTGATCCATCCGCACCGTATTCATAGATATGGATATAGGTGATCCATCCGCACCGTATTCATAGATATAGTATGGATATAGGTGATCCATCCGCACCATATTTATAGATATGGATATAGGTGATCCATCCGCACCATATTCATAGATATAGTATGGATATAGGTGATCCATCCGCACCGTATTTATAGATATAATATGGATATAGGTGATCCATCCGCACCGTATTTATAGATATGGATATAGGTGATCCATCCGCACCGTATTCATAGATATGGATATAGGTGATCCATCCGCACCGTATTTATAGATATAGTATGGATATAGGTGATCCATCCACACCGTATTTATAGATATAGTATGGATATAGGTGATCCATCCGCACCGTATTTATAGATATAGTATGGATATAGGTGATCCATCCGCACCGTATTCATAGATATGGATATAGGTGATCCATCCGCACCGTATTTATAGATATAGTATGGATATAGGTGATCCATCCGCACCGTATTTATAGATATGGATATAGGTGATCCATCCGCACCGTATTCATAGATATGGATATAGGTGATCCATCCGCACCGTATTCATGTCTCCCCATATGATTAGATTCTCTTAATCTTATTGCCTAAGGTTCACCCCCAGGTGTTATAGTGAATAATTTGTCCAGTATACACAAGCCTTTTAGGTCCTAGTGCATGCCTAGAATTTATCTAGGACATCGCATGCTCGAATATATTTGTATTGGAGAACCGTACTACCGTTACTTAGGATAGTAAAGCCCACGTCATTGTCCTTTTTATGAGTGATATTTTCTTATCGTTACTTATATCTTAATCCAAGATTTATATTCGGTATTGCCCCCCCTTTTTTGTCATGGTTGTTATACTAAGTAGGAGAAATTAAAGTACACAATATTGTATAATTGAATTCAAATCGTAAGGTTGGAAATTGCTTGGCTAAGTAATTTTAACCTTGACAAACATTTGAAGTAAGAAGATGTATATGTATATACTTCTACATATACAATTGGTATTTAAATTGGATATAATACGTGTACAAGTAAGACTATTCACATAAAACAATTGTGATAATAATGAATAAATGAACTTACAAAATAATGAGTATAATGAATAAACTTTAAAAGTTTATTATGGTATGATACAAATGTTACATGATATTGAGATAGGAATCTTAATATAAGTTTGTATGATATATTACAAACTAGTGAAAATAATCACCCTACATAAAATAATGAAATGTAACGTTTAATGAAGGGAGTTTTATAAGTTATGTATATTTGTATGTGCATAAAGGCGTGTCAACTAATTTGACCAAGAGGTCAGGTTGACCAACTTATACCTTGAATGGGAGTTTAAGAAATAACACTGTCACAATACATGCAACTATATACTATATGATTAAATCAAATAAAATTACATATATAAATATATATATATGTGTAAAACCGAGAATATATGTGTATATATATAAGTATATACAATATGGTTTTAATGTCATGGATTATTATATGACAAGTGTTATGTCATCAGTATAAAGATATATATTCTATAAGTCATACAGTGTAATTTAAAGTATGGTTTATTAAAATGAATAACGTGATATGTAATATATGGTACAATACCAAATGGTTAAATAATACTATCATATGATGTTAGTGCATGAGCATTAAATGCTATGCGAAATAACGTTGCAGGTGTGGTCACTTCCTTCATAACCATAGTTAATGATATACATATGATCCAAAGGGTTTATCTTTTTATAACATTGAATTCCACAGTTACCCGTTGCATTGTTTGCGGGCGTTTTTAACAATTCCCCTTTCGGAACTTGTTCCTCCATGATCGGAACTTAAATCTCCATGGCACACAACTCCTTTTATTTGGTCTCCTTGAACAAAATATACAGTAGGTGTTTGAACATAGTGGTGGATTCATTGCCATTTTTCATATCTGTTTGCCTGGTGTTGGGGTAGGGAATTAATTGAATTCTGTAATATCATACTTTAGTGTGTAACATTGTGTGATGCTTCGTTAAGCATAATAGGTCGTACCAATTTTATGGTGTAGTTTCGTCTCGAGCTATATTCTCTTATTTCATTGTCTTACGAGAGGTTTTCTTAAATTACCCTCTCAAGTATTCGAATTGTAGAATTTATCTCAATTCCCATCCTTGGCTTAATTAATTGCTTATTTTAGCTTTATTTATTTCATGTATTTTAGGGTATTTCGGTCCTATCGACTGCTAAGCATTTCGACCCAAGTTGTCGCTAAAATTGGTCCCTCTACGGGAATTATCCTTTTGGCAATGTCGATTGTATAGTATAGCCTTTTCTCCTTGGGTTGATTGTATAACATTAAGTAGATGCCAGATCGGGTTTCCCCGAGTAAGAGGAGGCTTTCTCCCTCTCCGGCGTTTTTTTTCTATGATTTGAAATGGACTCTTGGGACGTAGGGGTTGGGTGTAGGTGTCTGTTAGGTATCCTGTAATTACTGGGGAAGAATCCTAACTATCGCGCCTCACATACTAACCCTTAACCCCGTTTCCCCGAATTCATGTTTTCCTATGCTCGGTACTTCTCTGTTCCAGTCATCAGAGCGCAACTATGCTCTGATACCACTTTCTGTAACACCCCCGAATAAACATCCCATAGCACAAACAGACTCCTAGCCACATTACAAGATAACTACGCAGCGGATTCTCAATTTCATCCGGGTGCTACAGATGCCAACCACCCACGCGGTTGACAGACCACATTACCAATTCTAAGTTACGGTCTGCATGACTGGAAACAGCTCTCACCAAAACTCATGTACAATGTAAAATGCAATTCCAATTATCAAGTGTCTACAACAAATTGCCAAATCATAAACTGAAAATTACATCTCGGGTGCATTAAACATACAACTACATCCTCAAACGTTATGCCCTGATGGACTACCCCCATGGTAGCCATCCCGCCTACGCTCCGTAATCATCCGGCATAATACCTGTAAAAATTTGGTTGGGAAGGACTCAGCAAACTACGCCGAGTATGAACGTGTGTAGCCCGTATGTTGCCGGGCCACACGACTACTTGGTCGAAAATTATTAAGTTCAATTTACATGCTATATTAAAGCAGTAAAACACATCACCATACATCATGATATCATACACACTTAAGGTAGCAAAACCTTAGCAACAAGCATCCAAGCATAACATGTAGGCATCATAGCAACATCAAACACGCAACCAAGCACAACAAACTGCTAGCATGGCAAACAACAATTGTGCAAGTCATCAAACACGTGCATACGTATGTTTACCAATGATCCTCACTATGGGTTTGTTCGAACGTTGTGTGTTTTCATTTCTTTTCTCTTGTTCCCATATTGTATATTTTCTTTTTCTTTCCTTGCACCAGGTCTGAGGGTATGGTTCCAATCCCGCGACCATATCATGTAGGTGCTAATCTTTTCCTTATTTCTTTAGGGTTTATTTGTGAATTATCTTCTATTTTCCACAAGTTGAAGAACGTCTTCTCCATAGCTATCCTCCATTCCCGGCGTCGTGCGTCGAGGAAGCGGGGTCGTCTCTAGACTTCAGGATGTGTTCCACCAATAGGTATTCTACTTTTCATTATCAGTATAAGTTCGACACCATAGTGGGTGTCATTAGAAGTCCTCTTTAGTTTAAGAGGAGTTTTCTTCTTGTATAGTTGCTTCATTTTGTTTACGTAGTTCGTCGTGTTTCATCTCAAGTTCCATAAACGAGAAGGGACTAAACTACTGTGTGCGCGTAAAAAACATGCAACAATGGTGCAGCAATCATATAAGCAAGGTAAACAAGCAATCCAATTTCATGCTTTAATCTTATGGTCATTTCCACACAAGGTACACAGCAAACAAGCCGTGTAACACGGCAACATACGAACCACACATGTCCATACCTGGATCAGAAGCAAGTGTCGTCTCACACACGGGTTCCCAGTTGGCGTTCGTTACGACCCTAACGTTGATTAAAAATAACGTGTCAGTTCATGATTTCATGTGACGACACTTTTCTAGTTTATCTCATTTATACCGGGTGTTATTCCCTAGGTGAACTTTTGATTGCTCAACTTATGTTAGCCCTTAGAAACTTTCCAAGTATTAAACTTAGGCTTTATCTTACTCCTAGGCCATTGACATAGTCAATTCAAACATTAACTAAGTCCTTACTCTAGCTATTGTTCTAGAGTCTCTTTAAGTACCGACATGTAACAAGTTCCCTAAGATTGATTTTAATCTTCCTACAAGGTATCCCTTCTTAACTAGGCATCCTAGCAGAGCTTTATACTCATATTCAACCTAATACCGCACTGCTAACCACCTTGAAACTCAGTTAGACAGACAGAAAAACAATACCGAGCTGCAACACAAACTGCACATATCTCCATTCTACTCCATTGTTTAAGTTACCAAAACTAGTTCTTTAATTTTCCCTAGGTGTATCCCTCATTACCCATGTATGTTAGCAAGGTTTTTAAGTCCATTTTCAACCCATTAAACCCTCTTAAACCATCTGTATTACAAACATACAGAAACAAGAACTCCAGAAACTGAAACATCCTTCCTGCACAAATCTCCATTCAACCTCTCCTCTTAATGTGTTAAGCTGCCTTCTAATTCCTCCTAAATTGTTTACTCACTTAGGTAGATATATTAGCAAGGTTGGAAGTTCATTTCCAGACTAATTAGGCACTCTTATTCCAACTATATTCTTGTTATACAGAGATAGCATGGTTCTGAAACACTGAAGACCAAGAAAAAATTTGCACATCACCTCTTCATCTCACTTTGAGTTCATTAACCAATCTCCAAATCGTCCCAAAATTTTTCACACAACTATCTAGGTGTTATGAACGTTTTAAACTCAAGAACAACTCAAAAATACTTCTATCACTTCTGGAAGTCGCTAAACAGAAGCCACTCCAATACCGACAAAACTGAACTCAGTCTGTGCGTCTCTTTCTTATACCTCTATTTAGTTAGTAGTTGCTGACCTTTCAAACTTCCAATGAATACACCAACTTCCTTCACTTTGTTAATAATATCTTGGGTTCATTTCTAAACCACTACAATACTCTTAGCACTCCTGTAAAACAGTTAGACAGAAGCTACAATTCTTTACCGAAATCTGAAACTGTTGCATTGTTCTCTTCAGTTGTTCAATTTCTGCTATTCAACCCATCTCCTAACTTCCCAAACTTGTTTAGTTACTCTTTTATGTGTTTTAATACAGTTTTAACTTTAAAACAACCCATGGCACATGGACTACTCTTCTGAAAGTCATTTACACAGAGTCCCGTGAAATTGAAAGCTACTGCACACGTCTTGGTATTTTATTTCTCATCTGTTTTGCTTCTCAGTCATTGATCTGGTTTCTTCAACATCCCAGGCTTATTTACACTTAGTCTATTATGTTGCCAGGTTCTTAAGTTTATCACCTAACCATTACCACTCTCTTAACAAATTATACAGAAAACAATTTTCAGAAAACAAAACACAACAACTGATAACTTATTCTCACACTTCTTCTGTTTGTTTACTTTTGTATCTTTTCTAGACTGACTTACAACTTTCTCCCTGGAAGCTTAGCTGTTTAGTTAAAGTCTCGAGACAGTTTTAACTCTCAAGAAATTCGAGACACTAAGTTAAGGCTACTGAACTCAAGCTTACTGAAGATTTCTATACAGAATTTAAAAACTGAAACTGTTGTTATGTACTGATGTAAGTTCTTTTATGTTGTTCTGTTTCTGTGGTCCAACTCATTTCTTCATTTTCCCAAACGTGTTCATGACTTAGCTAGGTGTGCTAGTGATGTTTTAGGTTCATTAGAAATTCATTACCAGACACCCACGGCCTCTGTACCACTACACAGAAAACCAAAAAAAATCTGAAACTGACTCATGCCTTGCTGTAAACTCCCTATTGTTGTTTGGTCTTCTGTTATTAAAACTGTTTCTGAGTTTGGTGTCTTAATATGATTATATCCTCACAAGAAACCACAACACTTTGTTATCCTCACTGATGCATCACTATACTAGAACAGAAACTGTGAAACTGGAAAGAAACAGGATCCACGACTTCAGGAAAAACAGAAAACGAAAATCTAAAATACAAAATCTGTTATCTTCACTTCTATCTCTTTTCTCAGTACACTCATATGACTTTCAATTCTTCCCCGAGTTTCCTACACAACTAGTTATGTGTTTATCAGGGTTTTAACTTCAAAACGGACCCAAGCCACATGGAAAACAAACCCTGAAAGTTACTTCACTGAAACTGAACAAACCTGAAAAACTGAAAACCGAAACACCAAGCTGAAGTTATCTATTTTGTTTCTTCTTCTTTGTTCTTTAATCTGACTCCAGTTTCCCCTAGATTGTATAACCACCTAGTTAAGTGTATTACCAGTCTTTCATTTCGAGACAGACCCCAAAACCATTCTCTTTGATGTTACAGAATTATCCTCATACAGACACTAGGAGACTGAATAAGAAAAACTGAAACAACACTAAAACTGATATTCTTTTCCTCTTCTGTTGCCTTATTTCTCATTAATCTGGTTTTTATTTTCCTCAATTGATTTAGCTGTGTGGTTAAAAACCTAAATGCAGTTTTAACCCCGAAAACGAATTCAAAGCAACTTACATAACACCTCTGAGAACTCCCTGTACAGACCCGAGAAAACCCCAAAACTGAATACAAACTGAAAGAAAAGCTGAAGCATGTTTCTTTTCTGTTATGTACATTTGATTTATAGTTCCTCCTGGGTTGTCTAGCTAATAAGTTAGGTGTTTATCCAAGCTTGAAACTCTAAACAACCCACAGATATATCGTTCAAGCAGGAACTGGCCAACCGATAACAACTCAACCCTAAGACAAACTGAAACACTACGCACCAGAGACTGGAATCCCATATATTTTTTTCCTTTTGTTTGTTCACGAATTGATGCCCAAATTCCTCCTCATTTTACTAGTCTAACACTTCACACACGCATCTGTGCGTACTGGAAGTTCAAATGATACAGATATATATATACACATGTACTTCTCGGTAGTTTTTGTTCTATCATTATGAACCTTACGACAGTATAGCATAGTTTAGACCTTGTCTTACCTTGTTTTCTTTTTTTTTTTTGATCACCAAGGGGTTTTCTCCAGCCTTGTACTCCCTTGGTCCTGTTATACGTGGGGTTTAGATTAGATTTTGATACAGCATTTTCTGGTTCAATGTTCACGTGAAACTCTGGAATACAAGGAGAGGTGGTTACCGCTTCTCACCAGGTTTTCTCCTTGGAAGGAAAATGAGTCCCACGACCGTGGCTGTGTAGAGAAGAGGACAAGCTCAGTGTATCACCGCACATGCTGGAGAAGGACGACCCCATTAATACACCTCCACCTATAGTAGTTCAAGGTAGTGGTACATGGATTTTCTTGTAGTTTAAAGCAAGGGTGTTACCTTGTAAAATCTATGGAACGTGGTTGTCATCCTTGGCTACCTAGAGGGAAAAGATGGCTCAGTATGCATGGCAAAAAAAAACACGGAAGGAAAGAGCTGGAAAGGATTGTTAACATTACCGATATTGCTTCAGTTGACAGGAATGAAGAAGAGAGCAGAGCAGCACCTATCGGTTGGTTGTGATGCTGTTGTTTACAGTTTCATGCGAGGAAGGATGGTGAGCTGCTGGGAATAGTAGGAGAAAAGGAGTAAGTTACCGCTCCTGTCTGTCTCGATCAGGGGGCTGTTTTTGAAGGAGTTAGTGCCATGTTGCAGTCGTTGTGGGGACTGGAATTAAAAGATTTTGTGCCCTTCTCGGAAAGGAAGAAGACACCGCATGGCCTGTTGCTGTTTGAAGGCCTGGGCAGAGAATATATGTCTAGTTTCCCTTTGTTCTACTGAAGCGTGCGTATGGGGTAGAGGGAAAGGGAGATGTTGTCTGTGAGTTTTTTTTTTGAAATTGGTAAGAGATGGTCTGGCGCCTAACATCACAGAAAAGAAATCGTAGAAATGGGGCACTTGTGCTCTGTTACAAATTGGGACCGATCATGGGTTAAAGGTGGAATTGGCATAGGGGCGTGAGTGAATTGAGCAATAATATGTACACTGCTCAAGAAAAGAAAACTGTCGATGGTGGGAGACAGAAGGCAGCAACAATTATTGTTACACTCATATGTGCTTATTCTAGTTGGGTGGTGAAGTATTGTTACTGAATACGAGCTCAGCTCAGTCGGTTAAGGTGTTCAGGGACGGTACAAGGGGTTTGGGGTTCAAATCCTGACAGGAGCGTATTTTGCTCTCTTTTTTTTTTGTATCAGCTGAATATATATACATATGCGCAACTATGTTAATATGTCGCATGTTTGGTTATGTACGTGACTATTTTATGTTGTCACGTTATTACTTATACATGTCACGTTGTGATATTGTAACGTTGGTTGTACGTATATGTATATATGTATATATACGTACATATATATATATGTGTATATATATATATATATATTATATAATATATATATATATATGTGACCATATAAGTGTGTCGCATTGTTACTTATAACGTTTTTGGTTTAGAGATGTGCATACGTATATGCATGAGTTTATGTTTGCGTATTACGTACCGATACGTGCGACGTTATTATCATTATGATCTCCATTATTATTATTTTTTTTTGGAGTTTAATCATCATGATTGCTCTTAATCTTAATTTTAGTTTAAACTTCACTAATTTAAAGTGATAATCACTCGGGGTATTTCAAAAGCCCTTGCCGATTTTCTATCAAGAAAGAACAAGAGAAAACAAGTGAGAAAACTTGGAAGAACAAAGAGGTAAATTACCTTCTCTTAATGTAGTTTTATGTATTAGGGAATTGGGCTATATTTTCTTAATAAATAACCTAAAGAGCCAATGGGAAATGAGCTAGAAAACTATCCACAAGGTGGACTAAAAAGACATGGGAGCATTGTTGTGTGTATTCGCAGGTTGAAGGCATTTAAATGTGGAGATTTAGTGTTTAAGTTTAATGCAATTTAAGGGCCTAAGTGCCAAGCAATTTAGGTTTATGCACTATATTGTGATGTAGTGTGGTTTAAAGGTTTTAGTCTTGTGTAAAGAACATTTCTTGTGAAGGAGAATGTCTTGGATGGTTAAAGGGTGAAAAACAATATGTTGGTGTGTAAGGAATGTGTATTAAGTGATTAAGTGTTCTTGGTTGTCTAAAGGTGAAAACCTAAGTGTTTGGGTGTGAGAGTTTACAAGAGAAGCTATGGCAAAATTTAGTTGATAAACAAAGAAGTTTATGTGATGTAATGAGATTCTATGACCTAGAAGGTACTAGGAACTTGTTAAGTGTTAAGATGGCGAAAGAAGGTGAATCATGGTGTTCTTAAGTCCTAAGATTACCTAGGAATGGTCTTGGAGGAATTAGAGATCAAATGGGTGTTTTAAACACACCAAGGTTATGTTATGTGAAGTGTTAAGTCTTGTACAAGTTTTGGTAAACAAAAGGAAAAACAATGCCTTGTGAAGGTCTAAGTGTGAACTTGTGGAAATTAGAAGCAATTGTGCAAAGGAGGTGTTTATGAGGAATAATTCTTTTAGAGTAGTGGTGATTTTTGAGAGACAACACTTTGGTTGGTTGAGGAAGTAGGCATAATATACCACTTAGAAATCTAAGGAAAAATGTTATAAGTGTTAGGAATTGTTGTAAGAAATTGAGTAACAAGTTAGTGATGGTTTAGGAAGGTTTAGTGCTTATTTTAAGGTGTTTAAACATGTAGGAAACATGTGGAAAAATTATGGAATGATTAGGTAAGGTTTAAGGTTGGATTAGGGGTTGAAAAATGATGTTTTGACAAGTTATTAACATGGTCCGGGACCTAGCCCTTGTATAGGTACCCGGACCACCCATAAAAACATGCCGAGAGTGAATGCAGGAATTGGTCCAGGACTTAAGTCCAGGACCAATGCCAAAAACAAGCCGAGAGTAATTTCCAGAGGTGGTCCGGGACCTTGGGTCCGGACCAAGTCCCGGACCAGACCAAAAGTGGCCTAAAATGTGTTTTAAAGTGTTCTAAAGGTGGTGGATTGATGGGTAATGGTTTTTGTTTGTTAAGGCCTTGTTTGGTGACATTTAAAGGTCCTAAGAAGTATAAACAAGTGTTGGAAGTGGTTGGGAAAGTTGTGAGTTTAAGTACACAAAGTTAAACCGAAATAACGGGAAAACGGGGTAAGTACGGGTATCAATTATGTACCTACCGTAACACCTTAATATTAATTGAACCATTTCACATGTAATATTGTTCAAATAGTACGACATGAGAACAAGTGAGCCGAGGCGTGAGAACACCCGGTAAAGTTTCCCCTGCGGTGACATGTACGGTTTTCTTGTAACCTATGTCCTACCGGATTACAACAGCTTGTGTGCCAATGTATTTTCTGTGTGTTTGCCACCTTGTAAGATAAACATGTAATGAGTTAGTAGCTTCATTTATGTGGCGTGTTCAATTCCGATACCGGTTTAACCTCGAAGTGTTAACCTTAACTAACCAAATCTAGGATCACATAAGAGATCGGTATTCTGATTTAACGACCCAAACCATGGGAACGTTCTAACCACTGCTATGCGTGTGTTGTGTGTTGTTTTTTTATGCGTGTAGGTATGCTTACCTTCCTTGTTGTTTAACCGATTGTAATACCTATTGGTGTGTGGATGTGATAGGTTCCATAATGGAGCTCTAAAACTGTTTATTTATAGTATATATGTACTATGGGGGGTGAGGAATCTGTCGTTCCGGTCGCGCGTTGTTTGGAGTGGGTATCCATCCTTGCTTTACCTTCCTCTCTCTTATGGTTGTTTTTCCTTCTTGGATTAAGATCTCACACTACCTTACTCCAAAGCTTAACTATTTTAACTTATGATTGGTCTAGGGGAACATGTGTTTGTGTTGTGTCGGTCACTAAATCCGATCCATCTTAAGTTAAGTTACTCGTCCGACTATTAGCGGTAACGAGTGTTGTATAACGAGCTTAACATGAGGGTGATATCATTCTCTAGGCTCACAAGTGAATTAACTATGTTTGGGTTGGTTCCTAAAGAGAACCGTTCACTTTATGTTATGTGTTAATGTTGTACTACAATTCTTATTGCGATGCTATGTTTGTATGTACTGTTATAATGTGGAATGAGTTGTTGTGTGGAAGTGGGGATCATGGATACGTCCCAGTTTATTATAATACAATTTGGAGTATAACCCGAATAGTGGTAAGTGTCATCTATTACGGAAATAACTCCATTAGAGGAGAAACCCTCAATGGTTAAGGACAAAATGATGAGCTAACGAGTTTTGTTGTGTTGATTGATCTGTTGAACCCTGTTGGATGTGGGTATGTAATGTGTTATGTTTTATAGTTTACATGCATGATTTAATATATCAACCGCATGCTTAACGACATTAGTTGTGCGTGCCCGTAGCATGCGGGCTACGGATTACCATACCAGCAAAGTGCTGATCCCCTTGGGGGCCACCCTTTCTTTCCTTTTCTATTTCCGGTACAAGGAGCTGGAGACCGTTCGAGAGTAGGACGTGGTGTAGTTTGTTTCTACACGGGTAGTTAATGAATTACTATGTAGTATCGTAGGTGCAGTAAAGACCGAAACTGTTATCGGCATTAGTTTGTAAATACTCGGTACGGTTTTGAATGTAAGTGTATAACGAATGTTGGTAATGGATCAAGTTTGTAATGTTGTTTTGCTCGGGAATCTGGTCCATCAGACCGATACATGTATATGTATTAGCCTTGTTAGCCACGTGGTGGCTACGGCGTGTAACACCAACGAGTTAAGTAATGTGATGATGTATGTTTTCCGCTGCAAATGGTTATTAAGTGTATTGTTGTAGTAGGGGTGTTACAGGTCGAAACCGTTAATTTCACACGAAATAGTGCATATGCCGAGTAGGAGTTACCCGGCAGCATACCCGATAGCGGTTGGAAATCACGTTGAACACATGTGCTGTTGCATGGTCTACCGAAGCGACTTTACACTCATGCCGGATAGCATTTACCCGGCATCGCATCTGGCAAGGCCTCTTTTCTGTTCTGTGTTCATGCCGTGTAGAACCAACCCGGCATCGAGTCCGGCATTGATGAAATTTCTGCCTAGAGATTCATTCCTTGCCTATAAAACACATAAAACATAAGACTGTACAAATATATACTTTAAACGCATAATATAAACTAAATAACCATATATAATTTTATTTAGATAAATATAATACTAAATCTAATACATAAAATATGATAAGTCTGCGGCTAATCAAGGCCCTACACTTACCTTTTGCTAGTCCTCGAGCAAAACAAGATTAGAAAGGAGTAATTATTTATGCACAAAATAGATAAACTTTAGAATGACAATTAGATAAATATTTCTAACTGCCTGACTCTAATTCACAAGTATCACTTAATCTATCTTATCTATCCAAACATACTAATGGGTATAAAAATAAAGAATTTTCAAAACCGATCAAAAACCTTTGGGTTATTTTGCATAAGGGATTTTTGAAACTCTCCTTTTTCCGGTTTCCATCATTCAGCTCTATTTTTCAAGAGATTCTAAATGTGGCCAAGACACTCATCGATGGTTTTATGTTCAGCCCTGTTTTGCAAGGGTTTCTGAATCAACCATGATTTTTTCTGCATTGAAGAACGGGGAATTTAGGAGAAAAACAAAAGGAAAAACTCTCGTTTCTTGCTTTTATTCTGAGGCACCTTTTTTAACCTCAAGGGATATAATGCTTTTCCTTTGGAAGAAGATTATTATTTTTTTTCTTTTTGTTTTCTTTTTCTTCTTCTTCTTCTCTCTTTTTTTTCACAAAAACCCTTTTTAAGATTTTCACCCAAAAGATTTTTCATAATTTGAAAAGAAAATAAAATAGTACCCAAAAGTACATAAGGGAAAGAAGTAGGAGAAAGATCATGTACTCATGTTTAAATGAAAAGAATCAAGAAGTTAAAAACAGGAATCTACGAGTCATTAGAAAGCTTACCTCTTGAGAGAACAAACTTTTAGTCATTCCTAATCTCATCTTAAACAAAAACATGCAAAAAGTTTAGTAAAACATTGATTAAACGCACAACTTATGCATATTATTAAAACTTATTTTTTTAAGGGGGATCCCTGCCCTACGCTTGGCAGGAACACTGTCCCTAGTGTTCAAAAGTAACAATACGATTGATTTTTTTTTTAAGAAACTAAAATAACTATTATGAAAGTACTAACAAAACAAATCATTAAAAATAAAAGTGAAAAAATTAAATGGTAAGAAATGTTCCCTTGTTTGATATTGAAGGCGTGAGGAGGAATCGCCCTACACTTAGCCTTTTAGGCTATTTGGCATTATCTGAGATCCTGGGCAGGATAGTGACCGAATTCGCATGCTCCCGTGGATTTGTTTGCGTTTGGGACGGGAGCTGACCTTGTTGTCGTGGTTGCGTCATAAGTTGCTGTAATGGCAACTACAACGATTTGTGCTCCTTGCGAATGGTTGAGATCTCGTTATGAGTGTCCTGGGTCTTGTTCATCAGGGCTGACATCATGTCACAAAGTTAAGCCATTTCAGCCTTTGATGATGATGCAGGATGGGATGGTCTGTATTGCCTCTGACCTCCATGGTAGCTGGCTTGACTCTGGAAGTGTTGAAGGGGTTGGTTCCCCTGTTGCCATGGCTGCCGATACCCTTGGTTACTCACATAATTGGCTTCCTCAACATTCTGAAAGTCGGGCATGTCAGGGCTCGGAACGTGTGGTCGTGCACTAACCACATTCGCCTGTTGAGGAAGATGATTCATTGCTATTTGCTCCACCACTTTCTGTAGAGCGCTAACCTTTGTGGACGTTTGAGCATTGCTCTCCAACAACTACTCGTGACTTTGCATTAGTTTTTCAAATTTAGCGTCACTCTCTCCCACTTGATATAAACCAGCGGTACTACCCCTGGTTCCACCGGTGGCCCAATCCCTAAACTCTTCGCAAAGAGATTCAACCCCACTAAGGAATTAATCTCCACGCTTCTTTAATATATCTGCACCAAGGGAGGATAAGATCATTGTCTTGCATTGATTGATCAATCCTTTGTAAAACAGCTGAGATAGTTGTTCCTTGGTGAGGCCGTGGTGTGGACATGTGCGCAGCAACCCTTTGAATGTGTCCCAAGTCTCATAGATGTTCTCCGAGCTAGGCTGTCTGAAGTTGTATATCTCGGCGATCATCTCCAAGGTGCGACTTGGATGCATAAATTTGTCATAAATCTTAGTTGCCATGCCCTCCCAAGTGGTGATGGTACTGGGGGTTAGACTGTGGTACCACTTGCTGGCATTCCCCGTAAGGCTATGGGGGAAGAGGGAAAGTCTGGCGTATTGAAGGACATTGTTTGTGGAGGTTAGGCTGTTTGTGTGTTGTAGAAATTTGGTGATGTGGAGCGAAGCATCATCCGGGTTTGTACCGTCGAACATACCCAACTCCTTGATGCATCGGATTTGATGATATGGCTTAAGTTTTTGCCATTCATCGTATTCGTTTTATGGAAGGAGAGGGATGTCAATTGCTGGCTTTTGGCTTTGGTTAGAAGGCCGGTTTATATTTCGAACGGTAGGTGCTGCCATTGGTGTAGGAAGTAGGTGTTGTTAGTTTCTTCGTTGACGAATTGAGCGAAGGAGGGTTCTCTCGATCTCTCGGCCGAAGTTGGCTAAATGTTCAGGAATACTCGTTGACCGAAGAAGCATTCACCTTTTAAATATTCAGGAGGAGCAAAACAACACGTTATAATATTTCGTAATAATTAGATAAATTGCAAAATTAAAATTACAGAATGAATAAAAGAAACAAGTTGCGGTATGCCGGACATGATACCGGGTGTGCGTAGCCCGGCATTAGACTTCCTCCAATACGGTCGGGTTGATTTTACCCGGCTTTGCGCCCAGCAAGTCCAATTTTTGAAAAGAAGAAGTAAGTAAGAAGGAAAAATAGAAGGGAGAGATATAATAGAGGAGCGAGTGGAAGAAATATTAATAAACACTATAAAAAATTTGAAAATATGCACACTAATAATTGAGACTTGTTGCCGGGTTGTGTGCCCGGTGTTTCTTATCCGGCTAGGGACTTCCTCCAAACTGCCGGAAGTGTAATACCCGGCCCTTAACCCGGCTTCTTCTAAAATCAAATTTGAAGAAACAAAATAAAAAGGAGTATTAGAAGAGCAAAATAAAACGAAACTGAAAGAATTAGTGCAAGAATATAAAACATGAAAAATTTTTAACATTTAACGAATTTTGAAAATAACTTAAATGTGCCGAACATCATGCCGGGTAAAACCTGTCCGGCATCGGACTTCCTCCGATTACGCCGGGCATTTGATGTCCAGCATTGTGCACGACACATTCAAATTTGTAAAAGACTAAAGGCGAAATAAATCAAAGAATAAAGAATAAAGAATAGGGCGTTTTACCGAATTTAGGACTTGGACTAATTCCAAGTCCCCGGCAACGGCATCTTACTTACTTCTTCTTTTCAAAAATTGGACTCACCGGGCGCAAAGCCGGGTAAAATCAACCCGGCCGTATTGGAGGAAGTCTAATGCCGGGCTACGCACACCCGGTATCATGTCCGGCATACCGCAATTTGTTTCTTTTATTCATTCTGTAATTTTAATTTTGCAATTTATCTAATTATTACGAAATATTATACGTGTTGTTTTGCTCCTCCTGAATATTTAAAAGGTGAATGCTTCTTCGGTCAATGAGTATTCCTAAAAATCTAGCCAACTTTGACCCAGAGATCGAGAGAACCCTCCTTCGCTCAATTCGTCAATGAAGAAACCAACCACACCTACATCCTACACCAATGGCAGCACCTACCGTCCGAAATATAAACCGGCCTTCTAACCAAGGCCAAAAGCCCGCAATTGACCTCCCTCTCCTTCCACAAAACGAATACGATGAATGGCAAAAACTTAAGCCGTATCATCAAATCCGATGTATCAAGGAGTTGGGTATGTTCGACGGTACAAACCCGGACGATGCTTTGCTCCACATCACCAAATTTCTACAACACACAAACAACCTAACTTCCACAAACAATGTCATCCAATACGCCAGACTTTCCTTCTTCCCCTATAGCCTTACGGGGAATGCCAGCAAGTGGTACCACAGTCTAACCCCTAGTACCATCACCACTTGGGAGGACATGGCAACCAAGTTTATGACAAATTCATGCCTCCAAGTCGCACCCTGGAGATGATCGCCGAGATATACAACTTCAAACAGCCTAGCTCGGAGAACATCAATGAGACTTGGGACACATTCAAAGGGTTGCTGCGCACATGTCCACACCACGGCCTCACCAAGGAACAACTATCTCAGCTGTTTTACAAAGGATTGATCAATCAATGCAAGACGATGATCTTATCCTCCCTTGGTGCAGATATATTAAAGAAGCGTGGAGATCAATTCCTTAGTGGGGTTTAATCTCTTTGCGAAGAGATTAGGGATTGGGCCACCGGTGGAACCAGGGGTAGTACCGCTGGTTTATATCAAGTGGGAGAGAGCGATGCTAAATTTGAAAAACTAATGCAAAGTCACGAGCAGTTGTTGGAGAGCAATGCTCAAACGTCCACAAAGGTTAGTGCTCTACTGAAAGTGGTGGAGCAAATAGCAAATGAATCATCTTCCTCATCAGGCGAATGTGGTTAGTGCACGACCACAAGTTCCGAGCCCTGACATGCCCAACATTCAGAATGTTCAGGAAGCCAATTATGTGAGTAACCAAGGGTATCGGCAGCCATGGCAACAGGGGAACCAACCCCCTCAACACTTCCAGAGTCAAGCCGGCTACCAGGGAGGTCAGAGGCAATACAGACCATCCCATCCTGCATCATCATCA
>CM041783.1:7642150-7676979 GCA_023374045.1 Limonium bicolor
GGGTGTCATGGTAGTCCCATGGTTAGAGAGGAGTTCCCCTTTATAGCATTTTCTTTGTTTTCATAGTTCGTTGGTTCTCGTTTAGGTTCCCTTTATGTAGTTTCTTTGTTTACATAGTTCGCTGTGTTCATCTCAAAGTTCCATAACGCGAAAGGGACTAAACTACTGTGTGCGCGCAATGTTACACAACAATGATAAAAATCATACAACATAATAAACAAGCAATCCAATTCATGCATTGATCTTAGGGTCTTTTCACACAGAGCACACAGCACACAAGCAAACAAGCCGTGTAGCACGGCAACATACGAACCACACATGTCCATACCTGGATCAGAAGCAAGTAGTCTCACACACACATGGAGTCCCCGCTGGCGTTCGTTACGGCCCTAACGTTAATTAAAAACGATTGGTCAGTTTATAATTTCATGTGATGACGCTTTATTTCGGGTGTTATTCCCTAGGTGTGTTGTTAAGTGCTTAGTTATATTAACCCTTAGAACTTCCCAAGTATTAATCCTAGGCTTATCTTACTCCTAGGACATTCACATAGTCAACTCACATGTTAACTAAGTCATTTCCTCTAGCTAATGCTTTAGAGTATTATAAGCACTAACATGTAACAAGTTTATTTAAGATGGACTTTGCATTCACCTAAGAGGTATTCTTTTCCAAGCTAAATAGTCATGTTTCAAGCTCATCATTTACACACTAACACTCCTCAATCACTTCTATAACTCCCTTATACTGAAGCTTAAGTGTTTCAAAACCGGAATAAGGTTCTTGTACATAACCTTATATTATCACATTTTGAATGTGCCTAATGGGGTCTAAACTTCCCAAGTTGTTTTGTAGGTTTAGCTAGGTGTATTAGGAGAGTTTTGGGTTCATTATTAAACTAACATCCCACTCATAACACTTTGGGAATAGCCCATACTGAAACATAAATTTCAGGGGACTGAACAACAACATCCATGCACACCTTATTCTAGTTTCTCTTGTTACTGCATTATTTTGTTCTTTCTAATTCTCCCAACGTGTCCCTACTTTTAATTAGAGGTATTAGCAGAGTTTTAAACTCATTTACAGACCCATTAACATCCTTAAAACTTCTGCACTTACTTGTACAGAAATAACACATTCATGCTCACTGAAGGGAACAAAATCGGTGCATTCTGTTTGACCATTGCTTGTAGTTGGTTATACTGACTTCTAACTTTTCCCCAAGATGTTGATAGCTTACTTGCATGTATTAGGTGTGCTTAGGTTCATTAATATCACAATACAACTCCTATAAACCTTTTGCACATGGTTGTACAGCACATATAAGTTTCCGGACAGAGAAACTGAAAAAATCCAAAATCTGTTATCCTCTCCTCTAACTCTTCCCTTTCTGATTCACGAGTTGACCTCCATTCCCCCAATTTATTTAGTCACTTAGTTACACGTTTTAACCAGGCTTTTAGACTTAAAAACAACCTGAAACGCACTGATAGTTCCATGGAATTTCTTTTATACAGAGACTGAATTAAAAATGCAAAGCTGAGACATGAATCTGAGCTTCTATCATTCTGTTTGCTCACGAATTGGATTCCCAGTTCCCCTAGATTGTCTAGACACTTAGTTAAGTAAATTAGTGCAGTTTTAACCTAAAATCACCCCAGCAATAAGGACTACACCAGAAGGTCTTCTACCCAGAACTTAAAAACTTGAAACTGATATCACTCACTGATGTAACCCTTTTTCTGTTATTTTGTTTCTGTGATTTAACTCATTTCTTAGTTTCCTCTAACTGGTTTAGTTACCCAATTGTGTATTCTAACACAGTTCCCACTCTAAGACAACCCAGGGTAGTAAATTAACACTACTGAGGTGAAATCCAAAACTGAATTAAGAACATCCTGAAATCCATTACTGATACACGCTCTTATGTTATTCTCAGTCTGTTTCCTGATGTTGTTCTGCCCACTTAGTTAATGTTTATTAAAGCTTGAAACTTTAAATAAAACCCCAGCTAAATTGTTCAAACTGAAACTTATGAACTAGGCTCAACTGATAACAGAAACAGAAATTTCAAAAGTTGAGACACTGAAACTGACATTCTTTTTCCTCTTCTGTTTCACTTCTGGTTTGCTCTCGAATCAGATTTTCCAACTTATTCATACTTTGTCTATTGTGTTAGCTAGGTTTAAGCTTATTATCCAACCAATACACTCTTCATTATATCTCTGAAAAGTTAGTAAACAGAAATCAGCAAACCGCAGAACTGAAAGACTAAATTGATGTATAACTTTCTGCTTATTGTTTTCTGCTGTTCTTTTAGACTATCTTCTGATTCCCCCCCAACTCGTTCACCTACTTAATTATGTGCTTTGATACCGTTTTATCATTAAGGCAACCCCAGGCAGTAAGCTGAAGTCACAGAACTTCTTACACCACCTGCAACTAAGAATCAGAAACTGATAAGGATGCAAAAACTGAAACTGGTTTTTCTTTTCGGTTCTCGAATCTGTCATGACTGTTAACTCCTCCCTCTCTGTTGGGTTATGTGGTTGAGTGTTTTACCCAGGCTCAAACTCAAAACAACCCATAGCAACTCTGTTAATTTCACCTCTGTGTTAAATATACTGAGCAGAAACAGAACTGAAACAAAAACTGATATCCTCCCTTTTTCTTGTGTTACATCGATTCTTTTACTTCCCAAGGTGTGAACAGACTTAATTCCCCTCATTAGCCATGCCTTTAGTCCTTTCTTAACCCACTATAATTACCGACTCAGTTATTTAGGTGTTCTAGGAAGTTTATAAACTCAACACACAACACAAGCAACATGGTTAACAGCACTGGTACATCAAGAACCGTACTGGACAAAAAAAAACTGAAGCAAGACCTGAACTTAAAACCTGAAAAACTGATGCACTTAGTGTTCTGTTATCTGTTTCTTCTGCTATAGAGCAGATCTGTTTTTTTTTTTTGCTCTTTTGTTTCCACCCAGATGTCTTATCAGTGTTTTAAAACCCCAAAACAAACTTAAGACAGCAAGGGACCTGCCTCTGAGTTCTTTGCACAACCTCAGAACTGAAGAAAAACCGAAACTGAAACTGAAAAGCAGAAATAGTTTTCTTCTTCTTTTTCTGTTACTTAACCTAACTTCCCATTTACTCCTAAATACTCACTTGTCTAATCACGAGTTCAAGCTATGTTTTAATCTCAGAAACAACCCAACAACTCGATTAACCTTACAGCAACTTGCTGTTACAGAACTGAGAATAAGGATTGTAAAAAGGAACACTGGGAAGTGAATAACTGGTTTCTCTTTTCTTTTCTTCTTCTGTTTGTTCTCGCATTTCTTTTCTAGCTTTGCCCCAGGTTGCCTAGTTACTTAGTTAGGTTTCTTATTTAGCCCATGCATTCCCTCTATCGCCTCTGGAAGCTAATTATACAAAAGCTGTAAATGTAACAGAAACTGGACTTTACAGATTTGTTTTTTTTTTTGTTTTCTGAGTTTGAAACCGGTTCTGGAATACTCACCAGTTGAGTAACTTGACAGATCCTCCTTGGCCAACCCTTGGATGCAAAGTGGAACTTCAGTTCTTGAGTCACTCAAAAGCAACTGAGGAAGTTTTCTCAGAGATTAGACTTGTGAAACCAGGTACACAGATAGTGGGAAACTGATAAGAGTTTTACCTAGTTAGAATCCAGAATCTGGTGACCTTGCTCCTGGTTCTCTTTTTGTTTAACGACATCAAACAGCAGCACTTCATGCACCTCAGGAAGAGTGGGATTATGAGTGGAAGAATGAAGGGATGAGTCACCGATTAAGGTTTCTGCACACCAACAGGAGAAAGAATGCAAGGAAGTTGTTGTAATGGCAGTTATATTTGGAAACAGGAAGTCGAGAACCAAAGAGATTAAAGAACCAGGACCTCTTCTTCTTTTCCTGGTTTCATGACTCAGCTTTTGAAGTTCCTGCGCGAAAATACTGGGATCTGTTTCTCACTTAGCAACGCATGTGTTCCCAGGGATATTTCAGACAGAAGCACACAGAGAGAAGAAAACAGAAATGAAGGAGATCTGTGTTGGAGTATTACCTTGAGTTGGAACTGAGCAAGAGTGGAATGGTTACCATGCTCTGCTTGCGCGCATCGGGAGGTGACAGAAAGAGCATGCAGGGAGACAATGCAATGTTGTTTGGCTCAAAATTTTGAACTCACCAACACGAGAAGGAAAGGGGACGTTGGTTCGAAAAGCAACAAAAGTGACTTGCGTGGGAATGAGGAAAACTGAATATTCTGTTGCACGATGAGAACTTATAGGAAGAGACGGAGTGGAATTTAGGTGGGGCGCATGTGAACCGCATGGCTGTGGCACTGATCAAAAGAAGTCAGGAGGGAGTGCTGCGTGCGTATCTGTCGGTAACAGAGAACAAGCTAGTCGTTTCTATTACTTTTGTGTTTAGGAGTGCAAGTTATTACTGAATTTAAATGCAGCTCACCCGGTTAAGCATTCGGGGAAGGTACGGGAGATCTCGGGTTCAAACCTTAGCAGGGGCATCCTTGCTCCTTTTTCTTTCTTTTTTTTTGTATAAGCTAAACTTGCTCATTTATATATGTAAGACTATAATATACCGCGTTATATTTATTTATTTAGTTGTCACCAAGTTATGCGACGTTATCATTTATATTACAACGTTACGATGTTATGCAACGTTACTATTTATTATTTACAACGTTATAATATCATAACGTTATGTACATGTATTCTCGTATTCGGACATATATAAGCACGACTATATTAACATATAACGTTGCTAAATTTAATTGTTCATAAATTACTTTATGTCCGAATTATATAACGCGTTATTTTCGGATAGTCTCCTCGCATTTATGATTTTATGTGATTTCCTCACTCAGTTCCAGTTAGTAGTAATCTCAAGACCCTGTTTGTTGGTTAACCTCTTTCGGTTCATATCGTCCCTTCTTAGGGGCCGTTCCTTAGTCTCACTCAATTCCTTACTAAACATTGGTTAGTAAGTTCTCACGGTATGTTGTGTTAGTTTTCAAACATCACACAACAATACAATAATATAATATATTCCGTTGCATGCTTTATCTTGTTTAGTGAGCACACAAAACAAATAGCACACAAGCCGAGGACACCCTCGTTAGCAAGCAGGTCACAAGAGAACTGTACCGTTCACACCGCTGGTCGTTCGGTTGCTTACTCTCCTCTGGAGTCCAAATCTCAAACCCTAAAACATTCATCGAATTTGGTGGTTAATTACTTTTAATTAACCTAGCTTACTTAATCACTAATGATTTCCAACTAAATACCACTTAAGTTTTATAAACTTAATCTTAAGTGAATCACTTCTCCTCATTCCTTATACCTATTCACCCCTTAATTATCATTGTCACTCACCAAACATGTCTTAAACAACCTTATATTATCATTACATATCAATCTCCATCTAGCTCTTCTTAAATTCTTACCACTTAACCTTAAACACTTAATATCATTACTTACCCTAATCTCTTAAGTCATTATATGCTTATCTTTCTAATCATCATCACTCCCTAATGTTGGACCACTAAGTCATTGTAATTTAAACTTAATCATATAAGTTAATCACTTCTCATTACACACCTCATACTTGTTTACACCTCTTAAGGCCTTTACATGTCACCAAACAAGGCCTAAACATCATCTACTACCATTACCATTCAATCCCCCATCATTAGAAGCCAAAAACAAAAATTTTTCTTTTTCTCTCTGCACTGGCCGCCCCCTCTGGGGCCAGAACCAGAAGCTAATTTCCTGCACGATTTGCCTGGACCTCCCCACAGGGGCGGTCCCTAGGGCGGTCACAGCAGAACCTATTTTCCAAAGTGCTTTTCTCCTCATTTTGAACTCCAAATTCACCCCAATCTTTTCCCACTCATTCCACAATCTTTCCACATGTTTCCTACATGTTTAAACACCTTAAAACATGTACTAAACCTTCCTCAAAAATCACCAAACTTGACACTCAATTTCTTACAATTCTTACACTTAACACTTGATTCCTTACACTTCCCTCTTGTGACTTTGCCTAAGACCTCAACTAATCATTATGTTTCTTCACCACCATCTTAACTACTCCTCAAGCATCATTTTGCACACCCATTTGCTTTACTCAAACTTCTCAAAGCCATATATAATCTAGCACATGCTTACATCCTTATAAGTCATTATACCTTACTTTTCCTTCAAACTTTGTACAAGTTTCCTAGCTTCCTTAACCATGGTTTTTGGTGCATAAAACTCACCATTATAACCCCTAGTCCCTCTTAGACATCCCTAGGTCTTCCTAGTACTCAAGAACTCCATAGTTTATCCATTTTCACCAATACAACCCTTAGTGATTACTAGAACATTCTTTAGTCATAAAATCTCCTTAGAACATCTTAAACACTTAGTTTTCTCTCCAAATTTTGACATGGCTTTCTTAGTATATTACTACACCCCACATTTAGTTTTCCACCCTTAATACAATCAAGAACACTCAAGTCCTTAGTACACAATCTTAGCACACAAATTACACCCCTCCTAACCTCTAATTCCTCTTAAACAATTCTAAGTCATTCTAATCCTCAAGAACACCGTTGTTAGCTTATTTTCATTCAAATTTTGCCATAGCTCCTCTAGTATATTATCATGCCCATATGCATGGTTTTTCTCATTCAATCATCTCACGCACATCAAACCTTTTTCTCATCATAATTCTCACCCAAATCAACTCATTCATAATAACTCAATATAGTGCAATAATCTAAATTGCATAGCACTAAGGCTCTTAATGACATGGCTCTTAGGCCCTTAAATGACATGGCTCTTAGGCCCTTAAATGACATGAATTTAAACACTGAATTTCCCACATATAAAAGCTTTCAACCTGCAAATACACCCATCAATCTCATAGTAGTTATAATGCTCTTAAAATCCATCTTAAACTTATATTACTAACTCATTCCCATTGGCTCCTTAGTCACAAGTTCACAAGCTTATTCTTAGGTTATATAACCCAATACACAAGTAAGCTCTAAGCCACATTGGTATCCACCTAAACTCATCCCTTAAAACTTAAACCACCATTAGGTAAGCATTTTACCTTGTTTTCTCAAGCTTATCTTAACTTCCTCCTTAGACCTTCTTCTTGCATGAATCTCGGCCACCACTTAAATTCCCCTTGCCAATGTTCTAATCAATATTCAATGACTCATATGAGTACTAAACAGTACACTAACCTCAAGGAATAAAACCTAGGTTAGGAATGTGTTCTAAGGCATAAAAGTGGATGATTACCTTTGAAGTCTCAAGATAGACTTTGGCATTGAATGAAATAGGACCTCCACTAGTCCTTGGTGAATAAATCAAGCTAGAACAAGGCATAAAAACATAGCCCCATGAGAAGAAATTTTTGGCCATGTAGAAGAAATGATGGAAAACATGGTTTTTCTTACATTTTCTTTACCTTAAGAGAATGGAGAAGCTAATGAGCTCTTCAAACTTGATTTTCCTCCATCAATGGAGTTTCCTCTTGGCACCAAAATGGAGCTTTGAAGGATTTGAAAAGATAGAAAGATAGGTCTTGGCCTAACTAGGAGAAATCTATGCTTACTTTTCGATTTGGAGCTAAAATGAGTGTTTGGTGAGCAATTGAAGATGAGGGTGCCATGGCTGTAGCTTGGAACGGTTTTCCACTGGGAGAGAGCAGAATAATACGATGGAGGAAGAGGGAAATGAAGAGAAGGGAGGAGAGAGGTAGCTAAAGTAAGATATTTTGCTTTATAAAAGGTGAATAGTGAATTTACTCACTTTCCCACCTCTTTCCTTACTTACTAGCACATGTGGTGTGTTACCACTTCAAAAAACCGTTCCCCCTTTAATAATAAGAGACTTTTGGTCTTTGTTGACCAATTTATTGACTTATGTTGACCAAAGGCTTAAACTAGGTACTATTTGGCACTATTCACAAATTAGTGCACAAATTTGTGAAATTTTTGATTTCCCATTGATTTAGACTTCCTAATGTGATACTAATTAGTACACATGTTGATTAAAGAGTAATGATGGACATCTAGCCACTCAAAACTCAATTCTAAGACAATTTCTCAAAAATGTGCTTTAAGACTTCTTAAAGCACATTTTGTGTTTTAACTTGTTTTCAAGCTTGGTTTTCTTTGGTAATTGGTTTAAAATGACCATTAGAATATTACTAAGGTCTTGTCATGATATTTGGGTACTCACCCAAGTCTCTCCAAGCTTAGAGCACATTTTTGCCCTAATTGCCCTTAAGACACTTTTTGTGTTTTCCTTGGTTTAAATTGTCTACCAATCTTTCTAAGGCATATTCTAGCCTTACTACATCATAATTTGATGTTTACTTAGCATACTTGGGTTTGGGGTATTTCAATCTACCCCCCTTAAAAGAACTTTGTCCCCAAAGTTCCCATGCATCTTATCTCATTAGAATACATGCATTACCTCATTCCTTCGATCATATAGATCATACTTATGTATACCTAAACTCATTGAATCCTTAGGTCCACCATATGCTTATTCTTAAATATCACACAACATGCTTACGCATGTATAGCACTCAAAATTCCCTTTGTTCCTTTTGACGATTAAAAACATTCACATAACTTCCAACGTATTCTCCCATGTCACCGGTCCGTAGACAATGGCTCATTCGTCCTCGTCACCATGGGCCAGAATACAAAACACTCTGCTCTCCCCATGTCACCGGTCCGAAGACAAAGGCTCGTGCGTCCTCGACTTCATGGGCGAGACTCAGTAAAAAGGTAATCCTTTTTACGAGGTCATGTGAGGAATAATTCCTCTAATTAAAAATACAAGCAACTCCAATTTCGTTTTATACTAACACCTCTATCCTTAGCGTGATTTAATTGTGACCACTGATAGGGAGTTTCAGGAGTCATCCTACCCTGACGTGATCAGCATCAGTGTAGAACCATCCTTCCACCCCAATTTGTGTTTGGTTTCCCTTGATCCCTAGAAATCAAGTTCCACCTCCCACGTCATTTTCAAACATCCAAATAATTCACTCATGTCCAATTTTCTATCTTTTTAGTTCTTCTAATCATAATCAATACATCTCCAAGGTGTGGACTCAGTCCATTAGACATTCCCAATTCATCTCTTAGTAATTACCTCAAGCCCATTCTTACTAAGTTCTATATCAGCCTCATACCAATTCTCACCATCTTATATATCATAGCATTACTATCTTCTCCCTTATACTCATGTCAAATTGTATCTCATAATGTTATCTTATTCTTATCTCACACCTAGTCTCATATCGACTCATACCTCATATATTCCTTATTTCACACCTAGTCTCATATCGACTCATACCTCATATATTCCTTATTTCTTAAGTCTCCTTAATCCTTTTTCCTTAATTCTCTTAACTTGTACTCACACCGGAGTTAACAAGACAGGTACTTAATATGTATGGCATTCACATCTTCTGTGTGCAATAACCATGATTTATCTCAAAATGTTTGTGTAAAACATATTCTCATATTCTTTTGTGTGCTATGCACACCGTAGTTTATGTACTAAGTACTCAAATATACGATAAGCGGTTTTCGCTCTACCCCCCTTAAAATGGATTACGCCCACGTAATCAACACCATCACATTCTTGGACATAAGTTCAAGATGTCTAATTCTCACCAAGCATTCTAGCTTCCACGTCATCTATCTTACTTATAATTCGATCAGAAATGACTTAGTCTCTGTATCGAGGATTCTTAACGGTACTTATACCGTTTCCTTTTAACTTAGTTTGGTCTAATCTCAAAGGTAGTGATCTGCTAGCTTCCGCTGCACCACTCTGATGTTTTTAGGCTTAACTACCTCGCTTATCTTTTACAGTATTGTATATCCTTCAGCCTCCTTACAGTTTAGGAATATTGGTCTCTCAATGGACACGTGTTATCTTTTATATACACGGCCTTAATGAGTTGTAACTCGTCTATCTATTCTCCTTGAAGATCTTATGCTCATACTCTTAGTATTTTCTCGAATGTCTAAATTGTTCTCCCCAACTGACCTTTGGTCTGAGGATGATTCTTAGTCTGAAACTACTGTTTAGTGCATATCGCGCTTACAGTCTTAATTCCTTACATCTTAAGACATATCCAATGTCTGTACTTAACAATCCGTGCTTTTCGCACTTCATAGTCCTTAATTATCTGTTCTCTGGTTCCTCTGTGTTGCTGGTTCAACTGAATTCTTCTCTTCGACTGTGTGTGGTAGTAGCTGCTCTTGTGTGATCTTGCGTCGTTGTCCGTGGTACGGAGTCGACTACCTCCCGTGTTCCTTACACTACTCGTCTACATGCATGGGGTACCTTACTGGTACATTACTACTTACCCAACTAACTCATAATGAGCGTGTCAGGCCTGCAAGCCCCTGTGGGGTGCAGTCGTCCCACGTCTCGTTTTAGTAAACTCATAGTGTCCGTCACACGTTTAGCTATTGCTAATTATGAAGTATTCTTTTCGATCTCCTCTCCTCTTCATCGTTCCATAATAACATTTATTGTTCTTCTTGAAGTTAATCAAGGGAAGTCCATTTACTGTGTTCTTGGGTATGGTATGCTCCAGCTCCTTTCTGCATTGATTCTATTTCTTAGTAGCTTAGGTCTCTTTCCATAGAGCCTCTTATCTTGTTTCTCATATTTATGCTACTAGGAATGCACTTCCAGTTCCTTAAGGAATGGGTAGTGTGCTTCCTGTGAAATCTTACCTAACCAGGTCCAGACTACTGGCATCAATGCTCAGTTCGTCTACCATCTTATTTCCTTACTTATACTGGTCTTAACTCATAAATCTAATTGCCTCGTGTCAACATTTTGACGGCTCATACCTAACGGTCGCTTTTACCGCGCACCATGACTTAATCCACTTATCTAACTATTGTACTTACGACCACCAGTACCGTGGTAGTTGGCCCTTACCATGTTGCCCATTAATGGTGCAACCTCTTATTCACTTATTCTCATGTCTTACCTTATACTCAATCCCTTCTTGGTGTAAACACACTGGGAGTTCTCTCATTCCGGTGTATGGCGGTTGTCATACCATGCTGTAAAATAGTTGACTCCTAATACGAAGGTGTTCTGCTCCAATCTCAGATTTGTAAGTAGGTTAATTTCTCTCGCTTTCTTTCATCCTTAGTGATGTTATCTACCATGTAATTTAACTGGTTCCTGAAGAAGTCATCCGCTGAGTCACAAGCTCTTCTGAGCATTGGTCACTTGACGTGCCATAATGTGCACTCACAATGTCTATCTCTGACAATTACTAATTCTTACATCCTGGGTGTTGAATATGAGGTCTATTTCTGCAACCTTCCTTATTACTCAAGTGTATCTAATATGTTCTAAAGTAATCTCAAGTTTACAGTTTCCATTCTCTAACAAAAGCGTATTGCATCTCTAATAAGTGAAAGCCTTTTTGAGGGGTTCATTCCCACTCATGGCCTCACAACAAGGAGAGGTATCTCCACCCTAAAAGGCATGGTTCGTTCTCCGCTCCTGTCCTTAGCATTATTTCAATATTCTCATTGGTGCTTTTCCCCCGGCAACATTTTCCACAATTTAAGTCGTGGGTTTGGTAATCGTTCATATCTACGAATTGTAGTTCCTTCGTGGCTTAAACAAGCTCTCTTATAACTTATTGCGCCTCGGGCTCTGATGTGGTTATCATCCTTGGCTCGTAGGCTCTTGGTGCTTAATGTCTCAGTTCATTATTTGTACTCTTACTCATCTGTAGGTTATTCCTAAAGGTTTTCGTTTCCTTGAACACTATCTACCGTTAGGTTACATACTAAATGTAGTATTGGGTTCCATGGTAAGTCGCTGCATCCTGCTTCCTGCTATGGAAGTTTATTCGGGTATTCTGAGGTTACTCAGTGTCTTTGACAATCCTGTCGCTTTATTAGACTTATGTCTTTTTAGCAAATAAGGACAAGTTGGTATTAGGCTTTTGCCTTACGGTGTCCAAGTTGGATATCATCCAGTCATCTTATACTTCCATCTCAACGCTTCGTTCAACTTCCGTTGACTATGCCACCCGTTGATGATCAATCATACTTGGGTGTTAATGAGTTAAACAAACAGTATCAGCTGTCATTCATCAATTATTTGGCTCGACTATACCCGCTCTGTGTGGGTAGTCCTCTGAGCTTCCCTCTGTCGGGATTGTACATTTTTAATCCTTAGTAGGTTATAGCTTATGTTCATTTCTTTTACCCTTATTTTCTGGGTTTTCTCCAACATCTTCATTGAAGAATGTTGTTATTGGTACTCTTAGTGGTCACTCTGGGAGTCTTATCCCGTTTTCGTTGTAAGTCGTTGCTTCAACAGTCTCAATAGTATCTTATGATACATCCCTTGTATATTATTGCTTATATAGTGTTTTTGCTTGCATTACCGAGCGATCTCTTAGGTTTTCCCCTTGGAGTTCGGGATTGTGTTCTTACCGTACTGTCGGTTGTCGTTGTAGTGGGTTATACCGTTGCTAATATTTATATGGTTTAGTACTTTGTCTGAGTTCCGCTCCCGGCTGACTGGTGTGTCACCTCATCTCATCATGGTCAGGCCGTCGGGCCTTTCCAAGGTCCTACTTTTCTGTTCTTATGGATTTACAATCCGGTATTAATATATGCTACAACTGTAGCGTTCTCCTATTTCGCCTTGATGGCTTTTCGTGTGGCTTAATCGTGGTAGCACTTGCTATGGCAAGTGCGCCATGCAGGATGGGTTATTGGTACAAGGTACGTTGGTAGCGATACTTCTTTCTAATTTCCATGTAATTGGTAGTCCTCGGGACTCCTTCGATAATATCTTATTTTGGATAACTAACCATCCGGCAGTTTCCTTGTTGTTTGACAGTACTGTCATTTATCAGGGCGTTCCTCTTTCTGAGGGAACCCCTTAATATTTTCTTATGTCTTAATCCTCGCTCCTGTCTCCACACATTTTGTTGTGGTTATTAAGTAATAATTCTCCTTTAGGCACTACATCGTAGTCCTATTTTGGTATACAATTTATATGAGTTCCTATCGTCGTCCGCATTATGTTGGCCAGGTTTTATAGCCTTCCTCATTGTATGGGGTTTGGAGTTCCCGTTTCTAACTGGACTTTCCAGTAATCTCAATCCTCATGCTTTGTATTATCCCACTGTTATGCTCACTCGGACCGCTGTCCGGTACTCATGTCTCTTATCATTTCCTTATCCATTGCACGCGTAGTGCTTTCCTTACCATTGGTATCGCGGGTTATTTCGACTGCGTAGCATGTCGACCCTTGTTGCCGGTAATTTCCGTTCCCTTACTGATAGTATTCCATAGGTAGCGCCTTTTTCTCTGTTGCGCTCCATTGAAAATCTCCAAGTTCTCCGTAACTGTTGTGCAACAAGATGTTTCTCGTATTGCTTACTGTTAGCTAACTGCCAGATCGGGTTCCCCGAGTAAGAGAAGGCTTTCTTCTCTCTGGCGTCTGTTCCATATTCAGGGTTAGGGATGTGGAGGGCGGGTCTAGGTACTATGGATATCCGGTAAACACCGGGAAGTCCTGACTAACGCACCTCTCACTCTATCACTCAACCCTTAACCCATAACTCAAACTCAACCTCTGTATTCTCCTAAGTTCGGTAATTCTTGTCTTCAGAGCGTAACTACGCTCTGATACCACTTTTGTAACACCCCAACTCAATCCAGATGTGGTCTCGCAACTTAACAGTATATATATAAACATGTCACAGCGGAATTCTTTACAATCCAGGACCTTGCCACGGTCTGACTACAGAATATACCGAACATTAGTACAACAACCTTAACCAATTACATATCCCTCTTACAACCCCCTCACGTCCTATACATCTTACTAACTCAAATTGCCATACGAGTGTACATGCACAACTCGTAGGCCACACTTAACCCGTAACACTTGTACCCCCTTCTTACTCTCGCGACGGCCGCTTCCTGATGTACCTGTGTAGTAAAAACAGCCCCCAAAGGGGGTCAGCACGAATGCTGGTACGATCCCCTCATGGCCCCCAAGCTAACGTGGCTACGACGACTAATTGTCGATAGCATGGAGGTTGATTAAATGCACAACATAATAGTAAATGCTGTAAACAACAATCCATATATGAACAATCAAAGTTCACACACAATGAACGACTTAAATGCGTTCCCTTAATTAGAGAGTTAGTTATTTAACTCCTTAAGTAATGTTCCCTCTTAATCTTAGTCCATCCTTATCTCACCTCAATCTTAGTCTTATCTTAATCTGAGAAACAACCATCCTTTAATAAGGAGTGGATGTAGCTTATCTTAATCTTAATAATACAAACCATCCTTTAAAAAGGAACGGTTGCAACTTATCTTAACCTTACCTTAATCTTAATCTTAACTTAATCTCAATATACAAACCGTTCCTGGAAGGGAATGGTTGTAGCTTAATTCGAACCTGGGATTTAGGTGATCCCACCACACCATCTTAATGCCACCTACTCTGGACGGGAGTCCAGCGTAGCTGAGCCGGCAACCGGCCCTAGGCTACAAGTCCGAAGACAAGTCCTTAAGCGGAAGTCGAATCTGCTATAGATACCGACCCCCTTTCCTTAGCATGCATGACCGGAGATCGGTCCCGGGTTTCCTCACTCAAGTTCCAGTTAGTAGTAATCTCAAGACCCTGTTTGTTGGTTAACCTCTTTCGGTTCATATCGTCCCTTCTTAGGGGCGTTCCTTAGTCTCACTCAATTCCTTACTAAACATTGGTTAGTAAGTTCTCACGGTATGTTGTGTTTTTTCAAACATCACACAACAATACAATAAATATAATATATTCCGGTTGCATGCTTTATCTTGTTTAGTGAGCACACAAAACAAATAGCACACAAGCCGAGGGACACCTCGTTAGCAAGCAGGTCACAAGAGAACTGTACCGTTCACCGCTGGTCGTTCGGTTGCTTACTCTCCTCTGGAGTCCAAATTCTCAAACCCTAAAACATTCATCGAATTTGGTGGTTAATTACTTTTAATTAACCTAGCTTACTTAATCACTAATGATTTCCAACTAAATACCACTTAAGTTCTTATAAACTTAATCTTAAGTGAATCACTTCTCCTCATTCCTTATACCTATTCACCCACTTAATTATCATTGTCACTCACCAAACATGTCTTAAACAACCTTATATTATCATTACATATCAATCTCCATCTAGCTCTTCTTAAATTCTTACCAACTTAACCTTAAACACTTAATATCATTTACTTACCCTAATCTCTTAAGTCATTATATGCTTATCTTTCTAATCATCATCACTCCCTAATGTTGGACCACTATCATTGTATTTAATTTAAACTTAATCATATAAGTTAATCACTTCTCATTACACCTCATACTTGTTTACACCTCTTAAGGCCTTTACATGTCACCAAACAAGGCCTAAACATCATCTACTACCATTACCATTCAATCCCCCATCATTAGAAGCCAAAAACAAAAATTTTTCTTTTTCTCTGCACTGGACCGCCCCTCTGGGGCGGTCCCAACCAGAAGCTAATTTCCTGCACGATTTGCCTGGACCTCCCCACAGGGGCGGTCCACAGCAGAACCTATTTTCCAAAGTGCTTTTCTCCTCATTTTGAACTCCAAATTCACCCCAATCTTTTCCCACTCATTCCACAATCTTTCCACATGTTTCCTACATGTTTAAACACCTTAAAACATGTACTAAACCTTCCTCAAAAATCACCAAACTTGACACTCAATTTCTTACAAAATTCTTACACTTAACACTTGATTCCTTACACTTCCCTCTTGTGACTTTGCCTAAGACCTCAACTAATCATTATGTTTCTTCACCACCATCTTAACTACTCCTCAAGCATCATTTTGCACACCCATTTGCTTTACTCAAACTTCTCAAAGCCATATATAATCTAGCACATGCTTACATCCTTATAAGTCATTATACCTTACTTTTCCTTCAAACTTTGTACAAGTTTCCTAGCTTCCTTAACCATGGTTTTTGGTGCATAAAACTCACCATTATAACCCCTAGTCCCTCTTAGACATCCCTAGGTCTTCCTAGTACTCAAGAACTCCATAGTTTATCCATTTTCACCAATACAACCCTTAGTGATTACTAGAACATTCCTTAGTCATAAAATCTCCTTAGAACATCTTAAACACTTAGTTTTCTCTCCAAATTTTGACATGGCTTTCTTAGTATATTACTACACCCAACATTTAGTTTTCCACCCTTAATACAATCAAGAACACTCAAGTCCTTAGTACACAATCTTAGCACACAAATTACACCCTCCTAACCTCTAATTCCTCTTAAACAATTCTAAGTCATTCTAATCCTCAAGAACACCGTTGTTAGCTTATTTTCATTCAAATTTTGCCATAGCTCCTCTAGTATATTATCATGCCCATATGCATGGTTTTTCTCATTCAATCATCTCACGCACATCAAACCTTTTTCTCATCATAATTCTCACCCAAATCAACTCATTCATAATAAACTCAATATAGTGCAATAATCTTAAATTGCATAGCACTAAGGCTCTTAAATGACATGGCTCTTAGGCCCTTAAATGACATGGCTCTTAGGCCCTTAAATGACATGAATTTAAACACTGAATTTCCCACATATAAAAGCTTTCAACCTGCAAATACACCCATCAATCTCATAGTAGTTATAATGCTCTTAAAATCCATCTTAAACTTATATTACTAACTCATTCCCATTGGCTCCTTAGTCACAAGTTCACAAGCTTATTCTTAGGTTATATAACCCAATACACAATGTAAGCTCTAAGCCACATTGGTATCCACCTAAACTCATCCCTTAAAACTTAAACCACCATTAGGTAAGCATTTTACCTTGTTTTCTCAAGCTTATCTTAACCTCCTCCTCCTTAGACCTTCTTCTTGCATGAATCTCGGCCACCACTTAAATTCCCCTTGCCAATGTTCTAATCAATATTCAATGACTCATATGAGTACTAAACAGTACACTAACCTCAAGGAATAAAAACCTAGGTTAGGAATGTGTTCTAAGGCATAAAAGTGGATGATTACCTTTGAAGTCTCAAGATACTCTTGGCATTGAATGAAATAGGACCTCCACTAGTCCTTGGTGAATAAATCAAGCTAGAACAAGGCATAAAAACATAGCCCCATGAGAAGAAATTTTCGGCCATGTAGAAGAAATGATGGAAACATGGTTTTTCTTACATTTTCTTTACCTTAAGAGAATGGAGAAGCTAATGAGCTCTTCAAACTTGATTTTCCTCCATCAATGGAGTTTCCTCTTGGCACCAAAATGGAGCTTTGAAGGATTTGAAAAGATAGAAAGATTGGTCTTGGCCTAACTAGGAGAAATCTATGCTTACTTTTCGATTTGGAGCTAAAATGAGTGTTTGGTGAGCAATTGAAGATGAGGGTGCCATGGCTGTAGCTTGGAACGGTTTTCCACTGGGAGAGAGCAGAATAATACGATGGAGGAAGAGGGAAATGAAGAGAAGGGAGGAGAGAGGTAGCTAAAGTAATATTTTGCTTTAAAAAGGTGAATAGTGAATTTACTCACTTTCCCACCTCTTTCCTTACTTACTAGCACATGTGGTGTGTTACCACTTCAAAAACCGTTCCCCCCTTTAATAATAAGAGACTTTTGGTCTTTGTTGACCAATTTATTGACTTATGTTGACCAAAGGCTTAAACTAGGTACTATTTGGCACTATTCACAAATTAGTGCACAAATTTGTGAAATTTTTGATTTCCCATTGATTTAGACTTCCTAATGTGATACTAATTAGTACACATGTTGATTAAAGAGTAATGATGGACATCTAGCCACTCAAAACTCAATTCTAAGACAATTTCTCAAAAATGTGCTTTAAGACTTCTTAAAGCACATTTTGTGTTTTAACTTGTTTTCAAGCTTGGTTTTCTTTTGGTAATTGGTTTAAAATGACCATTAGAATATTACTAAGGTCTTGTCATGATATTTGGGTACTCACCCAAGTCTCTCCAAGCTTAGAGCACATTTTTGCCCTAATTGCCCTTAAGACACTTTTTGTGTTTTCCTTGGTTTAAATTGTCTACCAATCTTTCTAAGGCATATTCTAGCCTTAATACATCATAATTTGATGTTTACTTAGCATACTTGGGTTTGGGGTATTTCATAGCTGGATTAAGGAAGGGGATAAAAAAATCAGCTATTTCCTAATAAAGCTATTCAAAGCAAAGGAGAATGGATTTTCTGTCTAGATGATGAAGGTAAGATGATTCTGATTGCAAAGCCTCATCCATAGCAAAAACCATTTCCATAATCTATTCCAAGGCCCAGGACTATGCCTAATGAGTAAATCACTCCCTATATCTCAGGTCTGTTTCCTTCCTATTGCATAGAAGACCTAAAAAACCTTAAAAAACCTTACCTAAACTCTGAAATTCTGGTAGCTATCAAAAATTAGGACCAACAAAGCTCCATGCTCTGATGGTTTCAATGTACCTTTTTAAGTCATACTGGACAGCTGTAGGACCTCAAGTCACAACCACAGTCACAAAAATTCTGTTAGGACATCCCCTTCCTCCCAACCTAAATGACTATTTCATTACCCTCATTCCAAAAGAAAAAGGAGCTACCAATCTCTCCAAGTTTAGACCCATATCTCTATGCAATTTTGTTTATAAGTCACCACAAAATTTCTAGCCACTAGAGTCCAACAGATCCTCCCACTCATCATTTCCCAAAATCAATGTAGTTTTGTCAAAGACAGATTGATTACTGATAATGTGATCCTAGCTGGAGAACTCCAGCACAAATAGCCAAATCATAAGCAAAAAATGGTCTCTTTTCCTGTAAGATTGATCTTAGAAAAGCCTATGACAGGCTGAGTTGGGAGTTTCTTGATAATATTCTCACTGCTATGGGATTTCCTGACTGCTGGAGAATTCTAGTGATGAACTATGTTACGTCAATTAAAGGAAGGGTTATTATTAATGGCTCCTCTGGCAACTACTTTGAGCAGAGTAGAGGCATTAGGCAAGGAGATCCATCTTTCCCTTTCTGCTCATCCTGGCTTAGGAAGCCCTGTATAGAATGCTTAACAATGCCATATTAGATAAAACATTTGAAGGAATAGCTCTATCCAAACAAAACCCACAAATATCCCACCTTGCCTTTGTTGATGACATTATCTTTATATGGAAAGCCACTAGCAATAATCTTGAGGTCCTGAAGACTATTCTGTCATATTTTCTTGAAGCCTCTGGGCACAAGATTAATCAATCCAAATTAGAGATTCTTTTCAGCCCAAAATTACCCCAAGCTACTAAAAATTCCTTTGCCTCGATTCTCAATGTACAACCAGTAAATTTTTACTCCAAATACTTAGGCCTACCCCTCATAACTGGGAGAAACAAAAAAGATTCTTTTGGTTATATACTTGAGTCCCTGCAGAAAAGAGTAAGAGGGTGGAATCGCCCAGTCTCTCAAGCAGCCAGATCTATTCTTATTATGAGTGTACTCCAATCTTTACCGAATTATACCATGTCGTTGTTCAAGTTACCTATTGGTATTTTTGACATAATGAATACTATTTGTTCTCAATTCTGGGGGCTGGATCTTCTAAAGATCCAGAAAAAAGCTATGCATTGGAAAAAATGGAGCTATGTGTGCTCGTTGAAAGATAAAGAGGGTATGGGTTTAGAGAAATTAAAACTTTAACAAAGCCCTCCTAGCTAAACAACTCTGGAAAATCATGTCCAATGACAACAGCCTAGTTGCAAGAAATCTAAAAGGGTTGTACTTCCCTAACACAGATATTCTCCAAGCCACACAAGGGAAAAATGATAGCCCTATTTGGAAATCAATTCTTTCGGCTATGGAAGTCATTAATTTGGGAGCATTTAAAGTTATAGGAGATGGAGAGGAAATAGCCATCTGGGATCATCCTTGGATTAGGAAAAATAGCCCTGCCAAACCAACTCCCCCAAAAATATCCTCCACCCAAGTCTTCAAAGTCAGCCACCTGCTCAATGATGATAAAATCTCATGGAACCATAATCTGGTTTGCTCTCTGTTCCAACCCCTAGACCACTAAAACATCCTTCATACCCCAATTTCAGAAAACAGTCGAGACTCATGGAAGTGGGGTTTTAATAGCTCAGGGGACTACTCAGTGAAGTCGGGTTTCTTGAAGCTGATGGAAAGCAAAGTTATCACTGAATCATCCACAAAATCTGCCCCTTTAGCCTCCATAAAACCCTTGTTTAATAGGAAGTTATCCCCACCTAGAGTCCACCTGTTCATGTGGAAACTCCTTAACAACTCCATTCCTTGCCTAGCCAATATTTCCAAAAAGATTGGGGGTAAAAACAATTGCCCCATGTGTGGGGATGTTGATACAGAGATTCATAGTCTGTTTCAATGTTGGACTTCTAAAGATTCTTGGAACAATTGTGTGGATATCACTCTGCTCCCAAAGTCGAGAGATAATGCCATTCAAGATTGGCTGCTTGATCAAGTCCCCTCTTGGGGTAAAATGAAAACTGGTAAAGTGATGAATCAAATGTGGGCTATCTATGATGCTAGAAACAGAATCTGACACAACCCAGAATTACCATTACTGGAATGTTTGAATTCTAACTTGGCCTTTATTAAGGAATATCAAAGGGGCACTAACATTCTCAAAGATAGAATATTGGAACAACATAATGATTGGGGTTTAGAGCACTTCTCTATCCTATCTGCTTGTTGTAATAGAAAGTTTGCTAATAATATGATTTGTAGTGGTGTAATCATGTTACAATCTGGTGTATTACAATGTGCTTTCAATAGGAAAACTAGAAGTGATGCTTCTAGTCTTCTAGCTAAAGTAGATACGGTGAAATTTGGAGTTTGCGTAGACAGCAAAAAAAAAAAATGTTTTGGTGATAGTCAACAATAGAGAAGTGTTGAAAAATCTGATGAACATCCTCTCCAAAAAGCATCAGGAGTCCAACTCCTCACCCACCTTTTATTTGACTGGTGTAAGGATGTGAATATTAGACTTTGTATGGATAATGATGTATTCTCTAATTTCCCGGCAGTACTAGCGGCTAGATGTTCTAATTCGTTTTTGATTGGAAAATATGGGAGGGGCATAATGCCCCGATTTGGCTGATTCAGACGATTAAGTTGGAATCAAAGATGATGAAGAACCAAAAGTTCCATTTTGTAATCAAACATATATTTCATCAGTTGGCTAAGTTTCATTATATATTAGTAACAAGTTCGACAAAAAAAAGTATATCTCTGTGTATTTGTAATTGTCAGGAACAGTTATTGTTTGGTGATCAAGGATGAATTACATCTTCGATTCAATACCTAATCACTATAATTAAAAGAATATGATTATTAATATCATAATTGATTAGTGGGCTAACTTTTTACGCAAGTTCGCATTTCATCGGGCACTAGATGGGAAAAATATTACCCACATATAATATAATATAATTTAACAGCATTAAGCTTTACAATGGAATATGAAATAAAATATATTTTATCTGTTAATTAATATTTTTTGTTTTATTATTATGAATTTTGTTAAA
The DNA here is from genome assembly GCA_023374045.1 of Limonium bicolor. Lineage (NCBI taxonomy): Eukaryota > Viridiplantae > Streptophyta > Magnoliopsida > Caryophyllales > Plumbaginaceae > Limonium > Limonium bicolor. The sequence continues at coordinate 7,663,850 of CM041783.1, forward strand.
AAAATATAAGATATTCTAAATTTTTGACACATCTCAATTTTATCACAAAAGTAATTATTATTAGATATTAAAATAAATGGATACATACAGTATTTTATAAATTATTTATCTTATATAAAAGCATTCCAATACTCATTGACCGTACATATTTCATATTGTAATATAAGATATAATTTTATCTAATTATAATTATAGTTTAACATGTAAGAATCATATGCAAATAATTTTAATCTATATGGTGAAGTCAAACGTAAATGTACAGGACTCAATTCAGACTGTCAAAATAAGATGGTTCATTATAGTAATAGCTGAATGAAAATTCACCTATTGCTGCTGTACTTGCAAACAACGAATACTGACGATCTTCCTTTTGAAGAATGGAGGAAGTCCTAGTTTCTTTCACTCCTAAAAATGACTCCAAGGTATCCTCGATCCTGAATTGACCGTCCTTTTTATTATTTAGACATGTCATTTGACTTTAATTTTTAACATATAAGATAAATTAATTTTAAATTTTAAGTTTTGCATATGATTCCTTACATGATAAACTATATGTTACAAATTTAGTTTTATAAAATATTTTATCTTATATCTTAATATTGAAGTGAAAACATACCATAAAATAACAGGACAGTCAATTCAGACGGAGGGAGTAGAATAGATACACAAAAGCATAGCTTAGACCAGAGGGAGACACAGAGTAAGAGAAGGAGAGACAGACAGAGGTCAGACACAGATAATACTGTGTGACTGAACATGGAAACGAATGACCAGTTGCATTGCAGGTAGTGCGCAGGAGTAGCTGAGGCTTGTAACTATTGTTCCCCACACTATCCTAACGAATAGAAAGCCAAATTTAATCTTGCACAGATCCCCATATCATAGCATGACGTTGATAGTAGAATGCAGAATCAGATAGCCCATCGCATCAAAATGAACACTAGCTAGCCCCTTTTTAAATTTTCTGTTCAGATCCTTAAGATCCCATTTAGTCGAGTAAATTAATACTCTCCTCGGTCTGAATTGACCGTCCTGTTTACTATTTAGACATGTCATTTTACTTCAATTTTTAACATATAAGATAAATAATTTTAAAATTTTAAGTTTTGCATATGATTCCTTACATGATAAACTATATGTTACAAAATTTAGTTTTATAAATTATTTTATCTTATATGCTTAATATTGAAGTGGAAAAACGTGTCATAAAGCAAACAGGACGGTCAATTCGGGACGGAGGGAGTATTAAATTCATTTTCTTACAATCTCTCTCCTCTAACATAAGTGGGTTCCTTAATTAAGGAGCTCACACACAAGTCTATCTCCTCTATATGTACAATTATCTTTTCTTTATAATGTGGAGAGTGGAATCACTCTATTGTGGAAGCCCTATAAGGTCAATGAAGACCTGGTTGGAGACTATATAATCACCAAACTTAGAAGATGTTGGTTATTTTATTTTGGTAATAAATAAAAGATAATATTTATTTGTTAAATATTAGTTACAACCAACGTCAAATAATATTGATAAGAATATTTGTTATTCTTATCCTTTTCTGTTATTATTATGTATAGAGACTCTGGAATTAGTTTCCAGGGAGAGACAAGATACTGAAATCCTAGTTCCCACAGTATACACAGAGAGAGCTGTGTTAGGGTTCTTAGGTCGTGGATAGTGTGGGGAGTGCTGGTGTGGCCTCCTCCACCTAGTAGACGCGAAGGATTCAATAGTTGCTGTTAAAGGAAGATGATCCGGTTGACAACGAACAGAAAGAACGATCCATCTAATTCCGCTGCGCTCAAGAGGTAGGTACCCTAATCTATATGTTCAACAGAAGATGTTAGGTGTTAGGTCCTTGGGCTCATGATGATTAGGGTTCGGCTTGGGATGATTAGGGTTCATTGGTGTTGGTATTTTATGGTATATTTGTTGATAGTATATATGTAGTAAGAAGTATGGTATTTATATAGAATTTATTTGAATCTCATGTAGGTCCTAGTTCTCTTCCAATAATATATTCCCATTGTGAGCCTCGATTTTTGAACCTCTATCCTATGTTGATTAGATTGATTACGATCTGATAGGGTTCTAGGTCCACTTATAACCTAAGATTAATAACTATGTCATATAACACTAATTATTAAATCCTAAGTTAGCTCTCTGGAATCTATTATGAGTCGCCACCTAATTTTAACCTATAATAAATTAGGAAAGGTAGAGTTCGGGTTTGGGGGCTTGGTATTCAACTTATTCAGGTTTCAATTACTTTCATTACCCCTCGAATTCGTTTTTCCTCTACTTAGTTTAATTACGGCTTATTACGAGTCATTTTAACCTAAGTGCACAAACTTCTGAATTCTTATATTTTTTAACATTTTCTTGACTGAGAAATAAAGTGAAAATTGAAATTACCTAAACTAGGGTTTCGAAGGCAGAATTAAGTCAAATTTTGATTTCGTCCGTGGCCATGGACTTAATGTCGAACCCACAGACCCTAGTTAACCAAATTATGCATTAAAATCAAATTTGCAAGAAATTGAATTTTGAAAAGGTCCAGGGCCTCGGACAAGGTATCCGTGGGCCCGGACATGAACTGTTAAAACCTAGAAATTTTGAAAATTTTATTCCCGCCGCCATCTGAGGCTGTCCGTGGCCACAGACAAGCCGTCCAAGGGCGTGGACTAGCCATGGACGGTGGCTTTCGTGTGTTTCCTAGTGGTTTTTTGGCTAAAAAGTTATGTGTATATAGCCTGAAAGATGTACAATATGTTAGTATTCAAAAGAGTCCAATTTGAAGTTGAATCAATGACAAAACTTAACGCACAATTGTTATTAGACAGAAACAAAAACAAATGACAATTCAGAAACAGAAAAGAGTCGGTTCATTCTTAAATTTCTAAACAAGATTAAACAATACGTGGGAAGTTAGGAAATTGAAATTTCTACCTGTTTTACCTTCAAATTCTAGAAGACTCTACACGTCGGGAATCTTTCGGTGCCTCGACGGGATTGGTTTCGAATTGATTTTTGACCCGAGCTTCTGACTCCTTCTTCCTTAGATTGTTAACCATGTTTTGGTTCTGTATTTTTGGTGTTTTGGTTCTTGAAGGTTCGATGGGAAATGAAAGGAAATGTTTTTGGTGATTTCAGGGTGATTTCAGTAAAGTTTTGGTATTGATTCGAGGCTTGGAAGTTCATAAACTTGGAAAGAAGATTGACGGCTGTGTTTTCTGACTTTGGGAGTGCTCTCTCTTGCCCTAGGTAGTTTTTGAGAAGGTATTTTATAGAAAGAGCATGGCCAAATTGATAGAACAAAATTTTTATCCAAAACCATCATTTTGTGCTCTAAGAGAATCTGATTTTTTAGAATGTGCTACAGGTATATAAAAATTATAAAATTTTAACCAAATATAAAATACGAATTCTAGAAATTTTGAGAGTTGGAATCAAATTATTTCGATAAATAACCGATTAGATAAAAATCTCACAATCTGGAATCTCATATAATTCATAACTTACGATTGGAAAGTCAGAATAACAAAATTCAAATGGTGTTAGTCTTTAAAAATCATTATCTATCTTGTGTTAAAATTTCATGACATTTGGACTTGATTTGGGTATTTTCCAAAGGAGAGAGAAAATTACAAAAATAATTGAATTTCTCTTTAAAATTTTGGGCTAAGGTTCCAAACAAAACAAATTCAGGTTTACAACTGTATGTGGTCATGCTAACCATGTGAAAATTTTATTTTAATTTTTGGAAACCTTGACATTTCTATTTTGAGGTTATTTCATGTGTTAATTATTAAAGAAATTAGCTTATAATATGAATTAAAAGCTAAATTTCCAAAATTAATATTATCTGAAAATTGTGAAATGCCTTTCATAATGACTTATGGTATTTGTAAGTGTTTGGAGATGGTGAGCGAGTCATATGAAAATAGAAAATCCCGAGAACGCCCTTGAAAAATCCTGTCTTGGTGCATTTTGACCATTTTCCCTTGTCCTTGCATTTGTGCGCTTGAGCCTTTTCCCGAGGGTCAAGATTTTGGGTATAACAGATTGCCCCCCGTCAACTAGGCTTTGTAATGGAAATGAAAAGGCTAGTTGATGCTTGAGTGATACCCCAAAATTTTGGATCCTAAAAGACCCCGTATACCGCTGAAATCCAGTGAGTTGAGTCGAGCTATTCGAAGGCGCTGACTACCTAAGGAGAACAAGATGTTGTTGAACTATTTGAAGACGCCAACTACCTTAGATGATGATATGCCGTCGAGCTATTCTAAGTCGCTGACTACCTAGAGGGATAAAAATGATGTCAAGCTATTCTAAGGCGTTGACTACCTAAAGTGATGATATGTCGTCAAGCTGTTCTAAGGCGCTGAATACCTAGAGTGATGAAAATGATGTCAAGCTATTCTAAGGCGTTGACTACCTAAAGTGAAGTAAAGTATGCCGAACTTTCTAAGGTGTTAGGAACCTGTAATGCAAATGTAGATGTCATGCAGAGGGATATGATATGATGATGATATGCTGATGAAGATGACATAATGGGGTGCTAGGATAACCTCTAGATTACCAAGGGGACTTATTGTCACTGCCCACTAGTTGTTTCTCCCTAAAAAAGTTGACATGAAGATGGGGACTTATTGCCACTGCCCCGCCAACTTGGATCACGCACTGTCTCGTACTTGTCTTGCACTGAAGATAATACTAGGCCTCGTGCTGGTCTCGCACTTCATGATGAAGATGCTCGGTCTCGTACTGAATGAAGGAAATGTTAGGTCTCGTATTGAATGAAGGAAATGCTAGGTCTTGCACTGAATGAAGGCTATGCTAGGTCTCGCACTTAATAAAGGAAATTCTAAGTCTCGTATTAAAAATGATGCTAGATCTAGTGCTAAATGAAAAAAATGCTAGGTCTCGAATTAAAAATACTACTAGGTCTCGTGCTAAATGGAGATGCTAGGTCTCGCACTGAAGTCTCGTACTAACTGAATGAAGAAAATGCTGGGTGTCGCACTGATTCTGGGTCTCACACGGAAGAAAATGATGGGTCTCGAACCAAAGTTGAGTGAAGGGAATGCTGGGTCTCGCACTGATTCTAGGTCTCGCATTGAATAATAGGTTTTGAACTAAAAATGAGTTGGAAAGATAATGGTCTCGGGCAAAAGAATGTGGTGAAAACTGATTATAAAAATGCCAAACGTTGGCGACAGCGAGATGTTGTGCATAAATTGTAAAATGAAATCAAAGTGTTTGAATAAAAATTGTCTAAAACAAGAAACTACTAAAAAAGGTGCCAAACATGGCGATGTTTGAAGAAACATTTTCTCTACTGATAAGGAAAGTGAAGTTATCATTTCCTGGCTAAAGACTTCTGATCTACAATTTGTTTCTTAGAAGAAGAACATGCCGCTCGTGGGAGTATGTGATGTCTGCTGTGGGGATTTGAGGCCTTTAAGTAATGATTAGGGATTATGATGAGCTTGTGGTGTATGGAGTAGAGGTAAGGCTTATGACCAGCTTATGGTGTATGATGTAGAGGTAAGGGCTTATGGGGTCTGTGTGGTGGTAATGTTGATGGTGCTCAAGCTTCGGGTTTCAATTGGTGTTGTTATAGCAATTGTTGGAATCACAATTGCCCCCAGTATTTTTCCCTTGATAAAATCTGAGCTAGAGCTCGTGGCAATCGATCGTTCCGATCGATTGCCCCTAGTATTTTCTTTGATTAAACATGCGAACAAGTCTCATCCTCATAGGGTCAAGGCTTGTGTTTGATGTGGTGCTTCCTAACCTACACTCGATATGTTTGGTGTTTGCACTCATTTCTTGCTCATGGTCATAACTTCTAGACCATTGAATTCAATATTTGATGGATTTACGCATTTGATCTGTTACTTTCACGTGATTGGATACATAACTACCAAGTCGGAAGTCTTTAAAGCTTATAACATGGCCATGGGATGCGATGAAAGACAGCAGGACCATGAAGGGATATTTGAGGTATCAGGAGCTAAAAGGGGTGACCAAAGCTGCACCTTGCGTCTTCTCTCGGATTCATCTTCCTTTTCATGAAGTCGTCTAGCTACTTTGTGTTGACGTTGTCTTCGAGCTTCTTGACTTGGACTTTTGAAGTTGTCCTTTACACCATTTCTCTTCTTTTTGTCATTTGGATTTCTTCGAGGCACTTCGGTTTTGCCTCATTTTTTTTATATCCTTTTGACTTCGCCCTCGGGGTTCTTGTGTCTCCCGGTTTTGGGTTTTGAGAGCTGCTTTGATGTGAGCTCTTTAGATCCTGTGTCACTCTGGGATCATTTGCGGATCGCTTCGTCATGCTGATATCGGCGTTGCTTCTTTGGACTGATGAAAACATTGTCTGAGAATCTGGCTCCTTGCTTCCTTTGGTCACCGGGTTGGAAATTAATCATCGGCTGGGTTATTATGTGGAGTTCATAATATCAAAAAGGGATATATGAAAGGCTCAGTGGGGGTGCCTAGGGTTTATGTCAGGGTTCACAAGCTTTTGGCTATATGGTGCTGAACCTAGGTGCTTCGTCATTCTTGATAGTTGTGTATCCGTTTTTTGTTACTTTTCACAGGTCTAAGTGTAAATCTACAAATTATATCCTTCGATCAGAGTTATGCCGTTGACCTCACCTTTGAATGTGGTCTCACCAGAGTCATGTAAAAATGACACGCTCATTCGCTCATGGTTTTTTCACTCAAGACACTCTCGTGAATTTCACTTAAAGACTAGTTCACACGCTTAAATGAAAGATTAAAGATGACGATCCTGAGCTCAGATTGCCCCCAGTATTAATTTAGGGTTTATGACAACAATTCGACATATGTACACTTGGAGCAGCTTTATGAGTTTTTTGGATGTTTTGGGGTGAGTCATGGTTTTTGGTAAGGCAAGTTCAAACTTTTAGAAATAAGAGACAAGTCGTTCCGTTCCATAGTCAGAAAATGGTTATTTCATGATCCTTGAAAGACATGAGTGCTCATTTTATGTTTTTGATTTTTTTTGAAGAATTAATGAATAATTTCTTGCACAGAAATAGTAAAAATGGAACTATGTTTTATTGAATAAAAAGATAGCGTTGGAAATTACAAACTCAGGGAAAACTACTGAAAATGATAAAGGAAATTAACTACTACAAAAGATGAAAGATGACTAATCAAGGAAAGAAATCTACTTAATGAAGAGAACACTTTAAAACAACAATTTCTAATGACGCTCAAGCGTGCGTTCTCTGCGTACTCCACCACGTTCTTAGAATTAGAGCCCTTGGTCAACCAAATCCTGGATCCTGTGCTTTAGGGCCCTGTAGTGGTCAGTGTAGTGACCGGGTAGCTGATGTGACAAAATTGATTAAGATCTCTCCCCAAATGAGTAGTTCCTGGCCTAAGGGCGAGTGGTTGCATTGGATATCTTCTTCGAATGTCTTTGAGTGCTTGACTCGGTGTTCGGCCAATGTCTGTAAACTATTTATGATGAGAGTTCTTCGGGGTGGTTCTACTGTCCCAACGCTCAGGTCCTCTTGACCGCTGATCAGCGTCTACCTTATGCTGCCTGGTCCTCTTACGGGTGCAACTTTGGATGCGAGTTGCAGTCTGATTGTCTACTTCTATTTGCCTAATCACTCTCTTGGGTTCTGTGGCAGTTTCTTTGACGTTTCCTTGAGGACCTTGGGCCTTGGTGGTACTGTCTTTGGTGCAGTCATAAAAGGAATTGAGAAGCCTATCCACTAATTCATCCCGAACTTGACGTTCGGCTTCCAGGGAAAGTGCCTCTGCTTTCAACTCTTCAATAAAGGTGATGTAGTTGGATTCCATGGTGTTCAGGACAACACTATGTCTCTGCTCCATGGGATCAATGGTGGCTATGTACTTTGGTTCCAAAGCTGTGAGCTAGGCTTCCATGTTGATTGGATCTCCTCCTTTAACACACTTAGGATTTGGGTCTACCTGTTTCCAAGGTGCCCATCATTAGCAAACAAAAGGAAGTGGGCTGAATGATACTAGGTTGTGAATTGGCGCTTCATAAGGTAAATTGAATACCGGAATAAGCTTAGACTGAAAACAAGTGGGCCTGGATACCCAGAAAATGAGGTGTTTGGGTTGGAGTATTTTTCAGACTGTAAATTGGAATTTGGTCTAAAACCTAAATGGATAGTTCTGATTGGGTCCAAAAGATGATGCCCATATCTAGGGTTTGGGCTAGGGCCCGAATAAAAAGTTCATCTAGACTAGAATGAGCCTTTGGACTGAAATATTTTGAGAATGTGGCACTTGGGCCGGAATATGTTTGGGCTAGAAGTAAGGCTCATGGACTGGAATGGTTCCTAAATCACAAATGAGCCTAACTTTCTTTGAGTGAGATAAGATGACTACTGAGCTGAAAAGGAATTCAAAATCAAGGCCTTATTTCTTTCAAGATTCGTGAGTTATTGTAACACCCCTACCGCTAATCCCTTATTTACCATCTAATTGTTCCGATCATCCTACTACTCGCAGCGGAAATACAAGTACTACAGCGGGTGATACAACGCTGCTAACCACTCATACGGCTAGCAAGGCTTACACTGCATACAGTAATGGTCTGATAATCGTAGAATATACCGAGCTACTAATAATACTTCCCAATACAAAATACCATTTACATACAATGTTTGATTACCGAGTATCCAAAAGCATATTCCATTACATCCCTTCTCTTAAGTTTACAAAAATAATGAGTTTAAGCAACCTACTCATTCTACCAATTCACCTTTCTTTCAATATCCAAAAGGGTGTACCCCATGGTACACCGGCTGATCAAAAAGGCACATAGCCGTGTACAACTTGGTACACCATTCATAAACTACTAATTACACAAAAAGAAATCAAACTTGATCTCATCACAATCTTCACCCTTCACAAGCACCTGTAAAATTAAAAACAGTGCCCCAAGGGGCTCAGCAAAATGCTGCATATAAACTTCACATATACTGCGTACTAACTAGGGTACGCCGACTAATTGGTCGAATATACATGGAATTCATTTTATACATGCATACATGCTATTACATATAACAATACATTCATACAAGATACGATACATACAACCGAAGGCAATACACAAGCCAACAGTATTACAATACCATTCACAATTCTTACTTCATCATTGGTTAGCTAGTTACCCATCCGGGTTAATCGGATGTTCTTTACTCTTTTACTCGGTACTACATTACTTACACAATCTTGCTCATACAATACTTACTTCTTCTTACTTACTTACTCTTACTTACTTACTTATACTAATGTTAAGTCACTATGACCTCTGGGAAGGGACTACACCGTCCCACCACCAGGCTTTAGGGTGGCTCACTAATCCTGGATGCTACCCATTTAAGGGGTTTGGTCAGTGGAAAAGATTAAGGCCAGCATTTGGATCCAACCTCTTGTGTCTCCTCCTCCTTACGCGTGGCCGAAGCTATATCGGACTTCTACTCATTCCAATTTACCAATTTCTTATATTAGAAATGTTAGCTAGTTAGGAATCAGTTAGAAGTCCTATACTACATTACTTGGTCAATACAATACACAACAAGGCACATACACTTCATTCTCATTCATTCATTTCATGAATTATACAAACTGAGAGTCAAGATTAACATTCGACAAAGAACAATATCATATAGGCACAAATAAGCACAATAATTCTGATTCGTGCGTTTATCTTATTTAGGTGATCAATTAGCACACAAACACACAAATCAGAGTAGCCAAGGTAGCATACACGACATGAGAAGTTCATACCGTTCACCGTTGATTTCAGACTCACTGACTCCCCTTCGGTGTTCAACTATTCGTATCCTACCACATACATAGAATTGGGTGGTTAATTATCTATAATTAACCTTACTTATTACTTTCCTAGTGTTTCCCGATTTATACTTACTAACTCATGGTTATTCAAATCCACTTACTTATGTCACTTACTTAAAATTACTTTCTAAGCTTGTTTATAGCCTTAATGACCATTAAACATCATTAATCAAGTCTTAATTACCTTATACTATCGTCACCCATCAAGTCCCTATCTTAAAATGGCATTAACATAGTTTCTGTGAAGAAATTGGGGTGGTCCGGGTTTACAAACCCGGACCAATATGTTTGGTCACTCGGGTAAGATTTGTGGGTGGTCCAGGTTTATGTCCTCCTTTACAAACCCGGACCAATAGTTCTGAAATCTCTCGGGTGTAAAAATGGGGTGGTCCGGGTTTGTGTCCTGGTTTGTAAACCCGGACCACTCCTTCTGCATTACGCTCTGTACTGATTTATGCCTTGTCCGGGTTTCTGTACCGGTTTGTAAACCCGGACCAGGTGCAGTAATGTTATATTTACATGTCTTTTTTTATGTTTCAACTCCAAACTTCTACCAACTTCTTCCCCAATCTTGCTACATATATCCTAGCATGTTTTGACATTGATTAAGCACTTTAAACTAACCTAATCCAATCCTTATATCAATATATCAACATCTGTTAACTTACAAATTTTCCACTGATAGTTTTCCTCTGTTACAGTTTCTCCTCTCTGAATTAATGCTACAGATGTTTCCTCTCTTCTTCCCACTAGCAAAATGGTTCTCATTCTAGCATAACTTAGTTAAACACCTCACATTACTCCATTTCTAGTTCTACTCAACTACACCTCTTCCTCCTAAATACAAACCAAGGTAATAATCTCACATTTCCTTCTCTGAACACATCCATGTTCTTTCCTGTCATACAACACTCAAGTCGCTAAATTTCTATCCAAAATTTGACAGAGTTCCCCTACGATTCTAAGTATTCTCACCAGATTAATTTGCTCACTCAACAGTTTACACCCCTGCTCAATATATACATTATTCACACCACATTCTAAATACTTGCCACAAGCTTAATACTCACACTTAGCATTTTATTTATTTGTTTCAAGAGCTTCAAACTACCAATACAGTCCACATTAATATACCCCATTTCTTCCCTACTGTTACAGTGGTCTAACCATTACTAAGCAATTCACTTATACATACATAAACATCAAAAATCTGTACAGAGGCATTTCATTACCTTAAGTTTCTTGATTCTTTTCCTTTCTCTCCTTCTCCTTTCTGGCTCCTCTTTCCTTCTTTGTTCTGGTTTCTTTGTTTTCTTGATTTTTAGTTAGGCCAAGCTACAACCATGTTCCAAGGAATACACACAAAAGGCTAGTAAAATTTCTAACGTAGGTATCAAACCCTAACTTATGAGGAAACACTTAAAGCTCTTAGGAAGTCTTACCTTGAACTTCTAAATGAAGTTTTGGGTAATAAAATGGCAATGCTTCAGCTCCGCTTTGAAATGCCAAAACCGGATGACAAGGAACAATGAGGTCAAACGTGGGTTTTTGTTGAAGACTTAAGTTTTGCAGATGATTGCCTCCTCAGTCAAAGTAGCGTTGTAGAGAAACTTGGTGCGATACAGAAAGACATTACACTGTCACAGCTAGAGTACCTCTGCAGAAACATCTGTCCGCGAATTCCTATATGCCAAGAAGCGCGACGCTACTGAAGTGGCTGCGCAAGTATCGGAGTTATGGAGCTCCTTGTGCGTCACGTTCTCACGTTTGCTAGCGCTCCCAACTATCCGAGATTTCCGCAGCCACTTCAGTAGCGTCGCGCTTCTTGGCATATAGGAATTCGTGGACAGATGTTTCTGCAGAGGTACTCTAGCTGTGACAGTGTAACGTCTTTCTGTATCGCGCCAAGTTTCTCTGCAACGCTACTTTGACTGAGGAGGCAATCATCTGTAAAACTTAAGTCTTCAACAAATTCCCCCTTTTTGCTGATGATGGCAAACTCAGTGTATCCAGCGTAGACTTGAGGTTTTGTATAGGATGTACCTGCAAACAAAAAAACAGACAAGGCAGAGCAACTATCTCGGGAGAACAACTTGCTGTTTGTTCCCCCTTAAACACATATTCCCCCTTAAGGTAATGCAGTTGATAAGAACAGATAAAAACCATAGTAAGTAAACTACTTCAAATACCACGTTGCAGAAAAAAACGACCAAATCAAAACAGATAAGGCCTTCAGAGGCACTCGGTATCCACGCATAGTTACCCGCAGACACCAGCCGCGGGATACACCGCGATACTTGTGCAACCAACCCAAGGAGCCGTTTTACTTGAGAACTTTACCGAAGATTTAGGATATAGTTGACAAGTATATAAGCATACGGGTGTAATTAGTTTAGGTGTGCATTCGAGATTATCTAGAGAGAAACACCGCCTTTGAGAGAGAAAATATTCTTGAGAGATCTTAGTGAGATAGTGTCAATTAGCTTAGGTATTTATTACCTAGAGAGCACACATAGAACATTCCCCTTTACTCCTTGTTACGCATTGATCAAAGCCGAGAGTAGAGCGAGTGTTGGATGAGACAGAGTACCTCTGTCGAATCCCAAGATAGGAAGCTAGGTCGTAATTCACATTGAATTTCAATAAAAGCAAAATCCTATCTTGTCAATTTAAAACAAAAGCTTCCGCGTTATTAGTTTCTGCATACACTTATTCTTCAAGCAGAGTTGGTCTGAGACTAACACCTCAGACCTACTCGGTCAGCACCCCGATCCCAACAAGTGGTATCAGAGCCTGCGTTGGCTGACAAATCTCTCAAAATGGCGGAAATCTCAAACACCAACAACAAAAACAGAATGCAAGTGGAGAATCCAAAGCTAACTTCCACAAACTACAACATGTGGAAAAATGAGATGGAGTCACACCTCCAGTCTTTGAATCAACAACTCTGGACGGTAGTGACGAAAGGCAATTTCCCAATACCTAAAGGGAAAGATCCCAGCTCCTATACTGCTGAGGAGCGCAAATGCGTTGAGCTAAATGCCCAAGCCATACGAGTCATCTACACCAGTCTCTCTCCACCCGAAAGAAGAAGAGTGTATCACATCAAAGTAGCCAAAGACATCTGGGATCACCTTCGAGCTGTTCACGACGGAAATACTGAATTTCAAAAGTCAAAAATACAAGAACTGAAGATGGACTACGAAAACTTCGTAGGAAAGCCTGGAGAATCCCTCAGCGACATGCTTGCTCG